>MJUT01044651.1:175680-188535 GCA_002080005.1 Gigantidas platifrons | reverse complement strand
CTACGTGAAAGCGTTTGGTTGTAAAAAATGCTTCAAAGTCTAGGAGAAAAAGGTTATAGTGAAAACACTAATATTTGGCAATGGCAAACAATAATAAATAACTACTTACTGTTTGAAACGCATCTTGACCCAAACCACTATCAACGGTGGAAAAAGACGTCTGCTGGAAAATGCATACTGCGTATGCGCGTTTGCCAAAAGTTCGGGAGCGTACGCGTGAAAAACGCAAACATGACGAAATTCCATGCATGGCGAATTTAGATGTATCGACGATATGTGTTTGTGTCTAATTCATATTGACCGTATTATTGGCATGGTGGTGTCTTGGTTCACCCCAGGTTTTTGCAAGGTATAGTGTTGGTCAACGTTATAGTTATATATGTTTTGTGGTTTTTGCTTTCCTTGTCTTCGTTTATGTGTCTTTTGTGCCCAATGTTGCCAGTTTCTCTGGATTGTCCGTTCTTGATTGCCATTTCGGGTTTCGCTAATGTTTATTTCAACAGTGGACATTGATAGTATAATAATCAACTGTAAGAACTAAATGCGAAGTAAAATTCGATACCTACGTTTTAATTTCTATGACTGGGTCGATTGCACTGTTGATATACCAAGAGTCTCCGAAGGTGTCATAACCTAATAGTTAGTGTTCCAACACTTATATGGATTATTTGATCATTTGATATGATATAATGCATTACAATAAGAAGGGAGGTTCGGTTCATAAACCTATTCCAACCCGCCATGTTTTGTCGAAGTGCTTCTACCAAGCCAGAAAAGTGAGTGATAATGTGTTTATATATTAGGTGCATTTATTCTACCTCTTTCTACTATTTTTTCTATCGGAAAGTTTGAAGATTTGTTGTACAAGGAAAGGGAAAGTTTGAAGATTTGTTGTGCAAGGAAAGGGAAAGTTTGAAGATTTGTTGTACAAGGAACGGGAAAGTTTGAAGATTTGTTGTACAAGGAAAGGGAAAGTTTGAAGATTTGTTGTACAAGGAAAGGGAAAGTTTGAAGATTTGTTGTACAAGGAAAGGGAAAGTTTGAAGATTTGTTGTACAAGGAAAGGGAAAGTTTGAAGATTTGTTGTACAAGGAAAAGAAAAATTTGAAGATTTGTTGTACAAGGAAAACTCTTTCTAGAGCATGTTATTATTTTTTTCGTTTTATTACATCATTTTATAAACATAAACATCACAGATTCGTCTCACAAAGAAATATGTTGGTTGAAAGAATAAAAATGGAAATTTTAAAATAATTTATTTATATTTATGAAATATTTTTGATTTTCGCAAAATTTAGAAATGTATAATGTTTTATTTTGTTTATTGTAATTTTTCATATACAATGTATTTGATCCTCTGATATGGTTGTTTATTTTGTTTGTAAATAAACGTCAGAGAATACCTATGGGACAATCCAAAATGCACCATCCAGGGAAACTGGTGCACCAGACGGAGACAAACAAAAACACAACATAATTTATGTATTATAATTTATATTGGTATTGGTGCATTTGAAATATTTATTTATAATGTATTATATAAATTGTATTGCTTTTGAATGGATAGAGACTTATTATTATAATGTAAATAAATAAAGTTTATATATTTTCACACGCCTCCCAATCTATTTTTTACATCCACAATATAACTGAAATATGTTGAAAGTGCATTTATACACCATAAACCAAACTAAGCAAATCCCATTCTTTTCTTATGCAATAAAGACCAATCTCATACCACTTCAATTAACACTTCGACATAAATATATTACCTTAATTCAATAATCGGAGTCGACGCGAAGACATGTTAAAAATGGCTAACAAACACAACGCTTAATGTGAAAAGGGTAATAAACAAGCAAAACACCAAATATAGAAACGGAAAACAGAGTCGCATGAATAACATTTTTTATTTGTGTTTCTGCTCACTTGCAACGATGACCACCAAATAATAAATATTGTGCTTTGTTTCATATTTTTATGTATGCTACTTCAACCTTCAAGCGATTATTTGCATATATTTTGTATTTAAATTTGGAAGTTTTAATTTCTCGTTGTAATTATTCTGAACATATCAATCGATATTTATGCTATTGTGTTAACTAAGATTCAGATTGATACAATCATTAGTGGCAGAAAATATTAAATCGACCAGTTAAGGGTTTACCATTTTGTGTTCTTTGACTGAAAAATGCTACGGTCACAAAAACCATGACCATTGATTGGTGGAATGCTGTACTACTCTATTATGTTTCGATTGTCCACCATCCATTCGATACCGATTATACCAGCATGTTTCGGTACAATGTAAGCCAGGACTATTGATTGGAGATAAAGTGCTTTGGAGATCATTGTTTGTCCTTCATTGATTTACGGCTTCTGAGTACCCCGATATGTTCTGTTGTTGGTTATCACAATTCCATTCTTTCCTTATTCATGACTTACCATCGGACTTTTTCCAACAGTAATAAGACGGGTGCCACTAGTGGATCAGAACACATCATAGTCATGAATTCACATCGGTTTTTCGCTTCCTTAGTATTGCTCAATTTTGGTTTTCTGTGCAAAGATCATTGTTCTCGTGTTCTTTATCTCTTGGCCATTGCATTGTCTGTCCTTCGTTTATTTACTTTTCTGATTACTTCTTTGATATTTTCAAACCTTACTTGAATTTGAACATAGCTATGGGTACATACATATTCACTTCAAAGGCAAAGAATACGCAGCAATTTAAATAATTTTACCAGGTTAGATAGCTGCTTTCTTATTAATATGTAACTTTGTAAAAGTACATTAATATTAATTGCAAAGGAAATTAATACAGAGTAGGTAGCATTGAATATATCATATGCAACTATTACGGTCATAATTAGGTTCGATAACTCTGCAATTAATTATGATCTAGCTTTCGATAACCCGTACGCGTTCATATCAGAAATATATAAAATGATAGGTCTCTGATCATATATTGTACTGATATAACATTTAAAATGCATCTTTTTCAGTTAATCGGTGAATTGATTTATCTGAAAACAAATATGAGAGTTAAGATATTATTCAGATGAATTATTTAATGTAACTTTTACATTAAAATGTGAAAATTACTATTAAAATTTTTCCATTTAAGAAAAAATCGGTTCAAATTATTAAGCATTCAGATTGCACAGCGAAAAGTGAAGATTTAAACAATTAAATACCTATCCTCGAAGTTACAAACTAAAAAAGCTAAATAAGTGTTTAGGACCTGGAAAGGATGGCCAAAATCGGGATGATGCATAATGTTGCCTATTCATTTTGTCGTCCACCCCTTTTTGTTGTTTGTTTTTTTTGTTAATAAATGGTTTTGTTTTTGTGCAAAAATGTAGTTTTTATTTAACAGGATAGCCAAAATCGCTTAATGCTACATTTTTGTATATTTTTTGTCAATTTTACTGGTCGAATTGCTCAAAATTGCTCAAGAGGAAAATGCACACTTCTTGACATGAAATATTTTTAATCAGGTGGCATATTGTTAAAGAATCATGAATAAATGAGTGAAATAGATGATCTACATGTATAATCTGTCAAATCCGCGTACTATTAAGCATGAACACTAATTCCGGTAGGCTCCGCCATGTTGGGTTTTTCTTGATAGATCTTTAAAAATTTGTCATTTTCAAATCAAATTGGAAGTAATATGAACACAAATTAAACTGTTAGGACCTCGATTTTCGGAAAGATTAATTATTTAGCCTCTACAGGATATCAGCAACATTTTTTTTTTATATTAATTTTATTGATCAAATTTGACAATTACAACGACTGAATTTACAAATTATCGTAAATCAATAGGGATTGTACATGATTTATCGAGGTTTTTATGCAGTTTTTAAAAATTGATTTGGAAGTATTTTCTCGTTAAATTAAACTGATACAAATAACATTTTCTTATAGATAAACATTTCAAGATTATGTGGATATCAGCAACATTTTTTTAGATTGAGCAGATTTTTTTTAATTGCGATTTAAAGTTTAATCACCGTGCATTCTTTGTTAATTTAAATGACACCTATAATGTTGGTGACTACGTCATCAAAGTCACGTGATGACTGATTAAGCTAGATATGTTGATTTGATTTTGGCTTAGCCCCACTTTCAGCTATATCATGGCGAACAGTTTTAGTGATTGAAGCAGCTGGAGTACAATGATTCTAGATTGATACTAGATACAAGAGAACACATGACCACACACTTCTTGTCTGGTTTTGTGTTTTCTTTTCGTAGACTAATTTGTCGTTAGTATTCTGAGTAATGTGCGTTGGTAATTTCTTCTACCATTTTGAGATGGAAAACAATATGTCTAACAAAAGTGATATATTAAAAAAATGTGTAAATGAATATAGCAAAAAATATTGTAAATAAAAACAAAAGATATGACAAAACAAGATTTGTATATAAAAAATAGTGATTGTTAACTGAACAAAAATATTAGAATAATTTTGTTAAATTAAGCAAAAAAGTTTTGTTAAAGATTCATATATGAAATCCAAGCTTAATGAACAATTTTGTAAAAGTAAAAAAAAACTTTAAAAGTTAACCAAAAAAGCTTGTAAAAATTTATATTAAAAATCTGAATTCAAAAGATATGAATAATTCTGCAAATAAACCCTGTGAAAATCTTAAATTTTTGAATAATCTAAATATTTTTTTTCTAAAAATTCCAAACTTTAAATATTCCATCATACTTCTGCAAAGAAACAATTTCCTTAGAATCATAATTGAATATTTTATTTATTTCATAAAGTGTGATATTAAGATATAAGTGCTTATAATATGCTGATTTATTTTTTTATTTTCACAAAATATGATAACAAAAAATATCTTTACTTCCTACTTAGTTTTCTAACTTCTACATTTCAAAAATAATTGTGGATTTGGAGTACATTGATATCTCCCCCTCCCATTGTACACTAATTAAACAACACATTACAATTAGCCTATTAATAATAAAAACTGTATTCTCTAAACCAATGATACAAAGATTACAGAGTGAGCGAGATGAAATTAATACAAAGTAAATACATATTATCACATCAATTATCAAGATTATTGGTGTACATTGAACACAAATTATGAAAAGAATGTGTAAACATTAAATACCAAATGTCATCAAAGTGAAATATGGTACCTTATCGCTAAAATGGGCGCAAATATCAAATTGTAACTTGTTACTCTTGTTATTCCTTTTTCATTGAATTATTATATATCATTTTTCGTAATCTTTAAGTTGGAAAATGAATGGTAACCTTTATTCACTTATTTATCAATAGGTTGAATGAACCGATTTAACGTATGTATTTCAAGGGCTAACATACATTGGGACGGATATGCTTTTATAAAAAAAAACATATCAAAGGGGCGGAAAAAAATTTACATTGAGCGGAAATATTGTTTTACTTACCTGTATTTTTACCTATAATTAACATGCGTATTCGCTTGGCTTATTTCTAATATTTGTAAATTATAATCACCCACTGGTACATATACATGTTACACGTTAGCGCCTGCTTCATATAAGCTGTTTTGTGGAATACTCGACTTTCGTTTGAGAGAAAAGCTTGGCACAACTGGGGTACTGCACGATAAACAGAATGGTTTCCGAAGAAATCGTAATACGACTGACCACCTGTCCTCGATCACAAACATTACTGAGACTCGTAAATTAAGTAAACTATCTACGTTTGCCGCATTTGTGGACTTTGAAAAGGCTTACAATTATGTGAATAGAGCCTTATTTTTTGATAAACTTGAACAGTTAGGTATTAGTTCTAAAATGATAAGAACTTTAAGATCTTTATATGATAATTGTTGTATTATTTCAAATTTACTGTTCAGACGTTACGCGCGTACGCTTAACCATAATTAAGCTTGCCGCTTTACGAAGACCGTGCTGCCCAGATAGTAAAGAAATATTGCATTGACAAATGTATATTTATGGAAAATCTAAATCCGTCCCCATTACTCTTTGTAATTAATTCCGATTTAAAATGTGTTATTTTGTAATTATAAGCCGTGAAATGTCGATTTCGGTGAAAAAAGTAGTTGTCCCGTGTAACATTTTACGCTACAAATAAAAGTTAAAGCTATGTTAACGTTTTAATTTCTTGTCCGATTTCTTATATTTTTTGCCACGAAGTGACCAGAGTGGCAATCTTTGATAACGTAGCTTATTATGTCATTATGACGTCATTTGCCGATTTGCAAGGCAACTTTGAGAACAGTTATATTGTGTCCCATTCATCCAGTCACAACCCAGACTTCACAAATAAGACAAAAATACAGCTTTATCATGAAAATTGGTGAGTAAATAATGTAACTATCAAAATTGTGTTTTTAAGGAGTTCAAAATTCGAAAAGGACAAATAGAAAAAAGGCAAAATCCGAAAAAATATGTCATTTTCATATTGGGTAAACAAAATGTTCCGAGTCCGATTTTTGAATAAAATAATGTAGGCAACCCTTTTCCGGATGATTTTGTTAATACCAATTCAAGGCATAGAGCAATCAAAAATAAAAGATGGAATGTTGTTTTTCTCCTCTTTTTAAATCTGCAAACATTATAAAGATAGGAATCACGGGTGTGTAATATGGAACGTTAAATAAGGGTGAAATAAATATTCCCTCCGTGATTTTTCATGATGACTGCAATGCGACGTCGCATTGATCAATTTTGTATGTAACCTATGTGAAACGTAATCTTCATCACAAAAAAGTAAAATAACAACAAACAAACCAAACGAAAAAAAAGAACCAAAAAAAAAACAAAAACAAAAACAAAAACAAAACAAGGAAACAAACATAAATGGAAAAAGACTCGTAAGATAATGTTACATTTTTCATGATAAATCTTCGGAAATGAGCAATTCAATTTTAAAGCAAGAAAAATGAAAAAAAGAAATGTCTTCAGTACCAACAGGCAATGTTTTTTAATCAATGAAAAGTGTTTTATTCATATAAAAACTAAGTGTAAGCTGTCCGACTTTTTAACACTATTAAAAACCGGTTGAATTAAGAATGTTCGATAAGAAATGAAACAGAAGAAAAACGCATTCAAATGAAACTATGAAACCTCATTTTAAGCTCATTTATACGCGAAAATTATTTCTAAATTGCAAAATGTTGACAATGTCTTCATTGCAGATAATAAAAACATGTCAACTATAAGAATGGAGATGTGTAAAAAGAAACAAATTGAGTAAAACAAAGAAAAATGTAGGAAATACTATGAAAAGAAAAGAGAGAATGGCACGAATGCCAAAAACCGGAGATGTCACTGCGGTTATTCCGGAACACCAGCGGCTGTGAAAAGGAGAAAACGGAGACAAGACAATGCTGAAAAACGCTTGAAAACGAAAACGAAAACGAAAATATGGAAACAAAGTTAAAACAAGCTCTCAAACAACTTCCATTAATGAACTTGAAAACAGTTTTTCCAATATGATGCAGAAAAGCCGAGCCGTACAATCAATGAAGCAGGCACTCCCAACAACCCCTAAGAAGAGAGTAGCTGTCATGGACTCTAATCGAGACAATAATCATTCTCCCACAGTAAAATATCTTGAACAATTAAATTTTGTAGTGAGCCCAGAAGACAAAACGAATACACAACTTGGCAATGCCGTTATAAATGACATAAGAGAACTAGTTAATCTAACAAAAAACTTAAGATCAGATTGTGCAAGAACTACATTGAACGTTATTGCAGCTAGTACAATTGGTTTAAACGTGCAGACAGAACGTAAGAAATCTTTACTAGCAAAGAAAATAGGTCTCCCATTAAAACGGCTGTCAACTGGAAAACGGGTCCGTACACAAATTTTTACTTCCGTAAAGTCATGTTGGACCTTTATTGAAAGGAAAACTAGGAACGACTGTATTTCAGATGAAATCAGAAAACTCGCATGCAATTTCTGGATTGACCCGAATAAATCCCGTCCCTCCGGTAATAAAAACGACATGAATCGTGTTCATATCGGCCCAAAACAGTTTTCATAGCATCCCATATATATATTAGATAGGCCCCAGACAGAGGTTTTTAATGACTTTCGTACAATATATCCCGACATAAAAATGAGCCAAAGAACATTTGAGAGATTAAAACCCTACTTCGTCCGCGCAGCCAGGCCAAAAGATAGAATTACCTGTTGCTGTCAGTACCATGTAGAGGCCAGGTCATTGTTCTTGAAATCATTGGAATTTAGAAAAAAATATACTATTCCAAGTATTTCTGAAGATGATAATGATATATACCATGTATGCGAACATCTGACGGATATAACTGTAGCTACACTTTGTGATAAAGATCCAGCTCAAATGTGCTTCCTAGCATCTTGTTTAGACCGTGAGTGTCGTAAATGTGGAGTTAATTTACTTAAGTTTTCTGACTTAGAGATGAGCTTCTCGGAAGATGCCCCGGATGTCTCATGGGAAAGATATGAATACATTTCAATCGGATCTAAGAAAAAACTTACGGTTGTTAGAGAATGTACCAAAACCGGGAATAATGTTCATTTATTTTAAGGAGTTACTTGATAAATTTGCAGGACACCAATTTCGAGCACAGTGGCAAAATGAACAGCTGTCGAGTCTCAGAGAAAATGTGTTGCCGAATCACTGCGTTGTTATTCATGACTATTCTGAAAATTATGGTTGCAAAGAAAAGTTTGAATTACTACAAACATATTTTCAGCGCACAGACGTGTCCATTCATGTATCCGTAATTTATAGACATGCTATTCCAGAAGTTGACGGTGTTGAAAGTTCACCCGATATACCGTTTGTCGTAACAAAACACTTTTTCGTGATTAGCGCTGACGACAAACACGATCAAATTTTTACTGAAACAGTTCCAAACCTTATTCGGGACTATTTAGACTCTATTCAATATAACGTGAAAGAAATACATGAATTCACAGACGGATGCCCCGTTCAGTATAAATCTAGAAATTGTTTTGGACTTATTAAAAACATGTGCACTGAGCATGACTACGATCTCTACATAAGAAATTATTTTGAGACAAGTCATGCTAAGGGTCCGCAGGATGCCGCTGGTGGCTTTTTAAAGAATCAAGTGGATGTGGCAGTTTATCGTAGAAGCGAAATAATACAATCAGCATCCAATTTTTTCAATTACTGTGAAAATCATTTAAAAGATGTTAAGTCTACTTATTGTAAGCGCCGTATCTTTCGCTATGTTGAAAACATTGACAGAAACAATATTTCATTCAAAGCAGTCCCTAGCATTAGGCGTCTACATCAAGTCTTTCGACAAAATCAAATAATGATACTTTAGCAGTTCGCAATATGTCGTGTTATACGTGTGAAAACTGTATTACTGGTAATTATAATAACTGTAAAAACAATGCCATTGGAGGTAAGGTGACAATTCCAATATATATTGATAATAACCGGAATTCTCGATCTGTTCAAAGCACGGAAAACGACGAGTATGAAATGGAGACCCTTATCGTGGAAGGAACTATTCTTGCGGTGTACACGGATGAATCGGACTCCAATTATTGTCTATTTAGAGCAAGTTCATGTCCTCAAGTTCTCACGAAAGACACTATCGATGACTGGGGCTTAACTTACGGAAAAGGAAGTAAAATTTTTCATGGTTGTTATTTTTACCGAACCAGAAAACTTTTATCATTCAAATTGTTGGATAAAAAACATTCGATTATTTCAGTTGCGTCTATAATTTATATTTCTCCAATACTTCAGTGCCTGAATGGGGCACTTTATCTGGATATTTTATCAGTTTTAGATGAAATGGAAGTATAATGTGATAAAACGACTTATGTATGTTTTGATAGTGTTTTTTGAGAATGATTTGGTTAGTCATGTAAAATAGTCAACATTTTTTGTAATTCGAAGGAAAATTATTTTCGAGATCCATTTACTACGCAGTTTAGTGTAAAAATCCATCCATTATTTTATACAAGCTACGCAATATACAAATACAAAACATAAAAACAACTTTAGAAAACGTCGTTCATTTTGTTTTACGTCTGTTACGTTTATTGGAACGAACATCGCGCGTAACATCTTTAACATTTATATTAATGATGTAATAGATGCAGTCAAGGCATGGATTATCGGAATTGATATAGGAAATGAAAAAGTTTGTATATTGTTATATGCCGATGATGTGGTATTTTTGTGTGAGAATGAAAATATTAAACACATTAGAGTCTTGTTGTCATAGTAATCAAATTAATGTTAATATAGAAAAATCTAAGATTGTACATTTTAGAACACAATCTGTTACACGTTCAAATTTTGCATTTATTTTTAATGGAAAGGAAGTAGATATTGTTTCAAAGTATACATACTTGGGTTTATTGTTGACTGGATTTTTAAGTTATGAGGAGACGGCAAAAGCAGTAGCTAAATCTGCTAGTAGAGCATTAGGTTTATTAATAGCTAAATGTAAAGCATATGGTGATTTTAAATATGATGTATATACTAAGCTTTTTGATTCCATTGTATCGTCTGTAATAGATTATGGTGCGTCGATTTGGGGTACTAGGGAATTGTCTGTTGTTAATGCTGTAAAAAATAGAGGAATGAGATTGTTTATGGGTGTCGGAAGATATACCCCAAATCTAGCACTTGATGGAGACATGGGATGGAAAACATGGATTGTAAAACAATGGGCTAGTGTGTTAAGAACATGGTCTATATTTACAAAGATGTCTGAATGTAGATTGAATAGAAAGATATTTTTATGGAGTAATAGAATAAGTTTTAGTAAAGTTAGAAACTGGAATTATAGAGTTAATACTAAGTTTAAAGACCTGAATTTAAATCAATATTGTAATATTGAATGTATTTTAAGCAAAGGAATGATTACAAATATTGAAAATATACTGTTTACTGAATATCAAGATAAATGGAAGAATGATTTATATATTTTCTAATGTTAATAGTAAGTTACGAACATATAGATTATTTATGTCAGATTTTTGTAAAGAGAAATATTTGTGTATTAATATGCGTGGTAAATATAGAAGTGCTAATGCCAAATTTAGGGCTGGTGTTGCACCACTTATGATTGAAACTGGTAGATATGAAAGTTAGAGGTAAATCAACGATTGTGTTTTAATTGTAGTAAACTTAGTATAAAAGCTTTTGAGGATGAAAAACATGTTTTGTTGCAATGCCCAGGTTATGCAGATATACGTCAAAGTATCTTTAACAATATATGTGAATTAAATGGCAATTTCATTAATATGTCTGATGATGAAAAGTGTATATATATGTTTCAGAATGAACATGTTTGTTATTTTACTGCCAAAATCTGCCATGAAATTTTGTTTAAGCGTAGGTGTTTACTTTATTCTTAATTAAAGTAATGTGTGTTTTAAATATATATTTATAATAGTGTATATTTTATATATATTTTTTTTTTAGTCTCTCGTAACTCTTTTAGGAGAGGCTCTTGTATGTTTTAAATATATGCTTATTTTTTTATTGTATATAATTGTAAAGAGGTGAGACTTTAATAAAGTATTTGTCTTGTCTTGTCTTGTCTTGTCTACAAAAAAATCGAAATAATTAAGACACAAACACATGTGGGCAAAAATATATTATTTTCAAAGACTTCACAATCCGAAAAAGACCGTATTCTAAAATGTGAAGATATTTCATGGAGATGTACATCAAATAAACCTTAATAAAACTAGATATATCAACTAGCACGCGTATTATATTATATTACCAGACAACTATCCATAGATATAGGACAAAGAACTTCCAAAATCCCACCCAATTTATACATTTTTAAATTCGCCCCATTGTATGCTTTTCATTCGCCAACTTGAGACCGTTTATTTCTTCGCACCATTGAGTTGTGTATCCTCCCCAATGTGAATCTGCGATTTCAAGCTACCCGTCAATCAATCTAATTATATCACCCGTAAAACTGGGTATTTAAACCAAAGGCGAATCATTTGTACTTATTCATTTCTACGAGACCTCGTATTAAAACTATCTAATATAAGTTCTTTAAATAATGTTTTTATAGGACATAATTGTTTGATGACAATCATAGATAGTTTGTTTTTTTTATATTAATTTGATTTAATTCTGAATATGTTGGAAGAAATTCGGATAGCAGTTTAATATCACCATATTATTTTAAGGGCAATATACAAGAACTTGATTTGATTGCAAACATACTGTTTTTTTTTTTGTTTTTTTTTTTTTAAATTAAATTAAACTTCTGAATTATATGTAAAGAAATTCTGCTATGCAAAGAGCAATATTCAAAATAATAGGGGTGACACTAGTGGAGCGGCACTACTTACCCTTCCGGAGCACCTGAGTTCACCTCCGAGTTTTAGTGTGGTTCGTGTTACTCGATCTTTAGTTGTATGTGTATGTTTTGTATATCGTTGTTTGTCCTTTTGTACATTTTCTTTTGGCTATTGTGTTGTATGTTCTTCTTCGATTTATGGATTCTGATTACCCCTTTGGTATGTAATATCTTCTTTGATATATACGTTTGTATCAATATCATTGGCTCAACAGCTATGTTGATGGACTATTAACATCACGAGGGTATGATCTCCCAGTAGTCAGTCTAGGCACTGTCATAGCTTATTAGATATATTTCTTATTATAATCTGAAGTTCCTAAATAATGTAGTTATGGCTAAAGAGGTAATTGTGGTTCTTAGAATAGCTGATACTTAAATTCTCTATGGTGTTAATGGTGCCTGAATTACAACAAGTGGTGCATATTTAGTTATTTTATATTATGATATGACAAAATGAAATGTTTTACATATATATATATATATATATATATATA
>MJUT01044651.1:138962-149246 GCA_002080005.1 Gigantidas platifrons | reverse complement strand
TGGCTGTACACTAATTATTCTGTCACATTACATGATGAAAGATAAAACAGTCATTAGTTATATCTTGGTAATAATTATATAATTATTTGAGATGAAAAAAGTTCAGTACATGCACAGTGATGCAGCATGCCTACAGCTTTTTTTCATTTGAGGTTACATGTACTCCAACCCCACCAATTTGGGGGTACATGGAATGTTTTGAGGGTACAGTGTGTGGCTCTTTATATTACTGTCCAATAAAAGCCAGAATGTCCAGGAGCGACTTACTTAATGGTCAAGGACGCCTTTCACAATGCGATATAGTCAGAGACAGTGAATTGCTTAAATTAATAAAACACATATTGTTACATACATGTACATGTATTTCAATGAAAATAACATACATTTTTTGTTAAATTTGGTTGCTAGTCAGGTCAGTCTGTTTGCTAGTAGATTTTTATTTAACTAGCAAAGTTTTGCTTGTTGTGAAAAAAGTTAATTTCTAGCCCTGATAATCTTAAGTGTAAAAATAGTCCTAACTCTACGTGTAAAACTACCCTGTCGTAAGTGTAAAATTTTGAATGCAAGAGAAATATTTGACTTATCTTTTATCGTAAGCGAAAAAAATAGAAAAAAAGATGAACGATGCATTGGCTCTTCGGCTTGATATTAAGAGAGCAATTCACCGTTAGCGCATTTTCTCTGACCGAATAACAAACCTCATTACACATATTGATAAATGTTTATTGACATACATATGGTTTAATACAAACAGACGCAACAAATGACATTGTTGTTTACTCCCTTTTGGCGTGACTAATAACAGAGTCTATAACGATGCATTCCGTACATTTACCTTTTCAATGCATCAACGTGTATCGTTTTACATATCAACTACCATATGACCAACAAAATCAGGATACTTCTTTTAATTGTAGATTTGAAATTGGGAACGGTCGACAATCGAAAAGACTACTTGCAAACTTGGGTAGAATTCTTCTTTTTTCATTATTTGTTTTTTTTGTTTTTTTGTTTTTTTTTTTATATAAATACCGGAATACGGGATTTTCTTGTAAACACCTACTCCGCTTACAAAAGTTGTGTATGAACAGCCGCTATAGGACTGGAAGTTTCTGGATCCAATAATATCGGTGTGATATTGCCTTTATATTAGTAATATAATTTATTAATTTCTGACAACTTCGATTATCATCGAACACTCTGGCAATTCATAAACACATCTGAATTTGGGTTATCTCAGAAAAATCAGGATATATTTTCATCAGTAAAAGAACAAGCGTTTAATTTTATGTGGGATGGGATTAATTGAAAAAATGGGGGGGGGGGGTGATATTTTGCTGAAACACAACCCACCAAATGAATTATCCAGCATGGATAATATATATGAATAGGGTTTTTTTTCGAACTCCAGATGCTTTCCCTTGAAAAAGACTTCTACCAAAAGTGATCACGCGGGAATGATGAGGAATAACTCCAAGTAATGACACATTTTATATATAATTATAATTTACATGCATAAGAAACTTTCCTTTAACCGAGTTATTGTTGACCAATTCATATATTAGATAAATATTATACATTTGTTAACTGGTCTTGAAGGGAACAGTAAATGTATTACCCCGAGGTACCTACTATTGCCGGAGGCAACGCCGAGGGCAATAGTTGGTACCAAGGGGTAATAAATTTACTATTCCCCTAAGACCGGTCACAAATGTTTTATTATACTGAACCAACAAAAACATAAGGCCAAATATTGCAAATCAGTGTTTTGCTATCTTTCCCATGAAGGTCAGAAAATATATCATAAAGGCTTTGCAATGCAAAAAAGGAGTAGGTATGATAAAGGTAGAAATTGGCCTAAAATATAGGCAAATTTTAAATAAAAAATATAGCTTTCATTGTTTGTTGATTTTATAAGATCTTTACCCCATCTAATATGTTGGTAACAATTTTCCATATTTGCACGTGCGATGACGTCACACTAGTCAATGAAAAGTCTATTGTTTCGTGAAAATATATGAAATCTAACAAGAAATGTGCATTTAATGTCAATTTTCAGTATAACCACAAGCGGGTATCAACCGCATATTTTAGTATGATGTTTAATATACATAAGCACATATCTCATTTAATTTTTATGTTGGTACCCGAGTGTGGTCAGTATGAAATCTGCAATCAAAAAATTATTTTAAGGTAGATTTCACGTCAGCGGCCATTTTTTATTGACGTTTTCATCCGTAATAGACAGAAATAGAAATCGACCATTTAATCTCATCCAAAATAAAGTTGGTTTATCGTAGTTGTTTTGCTACGGGAGTATGGTAAACTTGAACATTTTTTATGAAAAAGTTTTGACGTTATTTAAATAGAAAAAAAACGGCTAAATTTTGGAGATGATTTACTGCATTGAGTCCGACGTGGGTTTTTTTTCTAACCCTCAGTGGAATTTCATGTGTTAGGATACTTTAATATTATCCCGACAATTCACAAAAAGTACAGAAAACAAAAGAAACAACCAAAAGGAAAAATCACGTAATACTATCAAAATCAGATCAGTAGACATGTAAACGACACATCAGAACTTTCTAATTTTAGTAGTCCCTTTACGTTTTATTATTATTAATTTTTGTTATTTTGACTTACCTATAGTTCTTTCACAAAGTGAATTTCCGATCAATTTGATTTATATATAACTTAATTCTACCCTCTCAATATTCACGTGGCGGTGGCGTAATGACTGCCGATAACAACATCTGTGACTATTATACTATAGTATAATAGTCCCAGGATCGAATCATCGATTTTTTTCTGGTTTTTTGTTTTTTTTTTGTTTTTTTTTTACAAAATCATTATGCATCATAATAAAATGTTTTTGATGTCCTACATTATTTAATGTTAAAATAATCGTTAAAACAAAATATCAAATGTCCATGATGTTATAGCACTTCATTTTGGGTTAACTACTCCGAGCAAACTTTTTTAAAGCATGACAAATAAAATAACTTGATATTTATTATACAGACACAAAATGAAATTCACATGTTCAGATTTTGAGAACCGATTAATGGTTATTTTGATAGATTATCATTATATTAAAGTTTGTCCCCATTTTCCATGATATTACAATTTACATACAGATGCTTATTTAATATCGGAATGTAAGTTTAATATTGACGGATTATTGCAAGTAAATTATGAACTGACCATAATGAGAATAAAAAACACGATTTTCCCGTACAATAAAAAAAACCACAAACATCATTTTAAAAACTTTGGAACAATATTGATTATTAAATAGCATGTATGAATCTATTGATGCTATACATTCCCCAGTTCTTTTAATTGTGAAATGTTGGGTAACATAATAAGATAGAAATATAGCTGATAATTTTCTAGTACAAATTCTTAATCATTAGTAAAAATGATCGTTGCTTACCACCAAGTGAACAATTCTTCAGCTATACCATGGCAAGAGCAAGTTAAGTTTATATCAAAATGGTGCTGTCTGGTTTGTTCTAGACTAAAACACTTAGTTGGAATTTTTAGTTCCATCTCAATGCTGGGCGGATAGACATGGAGATTCACACATTATCATGATTCCGAGCCAACCAGTTTTTGTTCTAAAGATTTACTGTCGTGTGCTTAGCAGAGATGCAACACATACTAATTGTATACAACTTTTAATTACAAAAATAAAAAATAAATAACGTTAGAGAAATGACGTAGGGAAAACGGATCGTATAATAAAGAATAACATTGCTATCGTTGCCTTGTTTAGTGCCGACTGAAAAAACGTTATATAATGAACTGAAATTGATAACTTTTATACAATTTAAACCATGAAAGTGTTTAGAAAAAACAAAAAACACAACTTATTCTCATAAAGAAATATATATTAACGGTAAACATATGTTCATATATGGCTGAATATTTTTTTTTTTCAAATCTTAATAACATATTATACATGTACATTAAAACTCAAAAGCAGAAAAAGGAGAAACTATAAAGTTCAGAAAAATAAACCGTTAGAAAGGGTAATATATAAGACTTTCTAAATGTTGCATTATTGTGGCCAGAGATTGTTGTGTGGTTACTGTGATGTGCTCGTCACATTGATATTGACTTTCGTAATGACTGGAGTGCAAATCTCACCGACACTAAAAGTTATTTGATGATGACAATGAAGTGAAGCTTCTACTGAAGAATTTAATGCATCTATGACATTGGATTTTTTCTTCGATAAGCATTATTATGTTTGATCACCATTTTCACAAAGAAGTACAAGTATGTACCCTTGTCCATCGATCTGCACGTCCATAAGACCATGCACTCTAGGTTTTGTTTAACTTATGGATATACGTCAGGATCTTGAATATAATAAATGGTATAGTCACGATAGTACATTAATGATATTTGTATTGGACAATGCCTGATATTGTCCTTGATGTGTCATTGTTGCCTCCGTGTTACCCTTAAGCACTGTTGCTAATTATGTAGGAATAGGTTCAATTTTCATTTACTAGATAGGTATGATTAAGCAATGGATTTGGATAAAAAGCACAAAAGTATTAACTAATGGTTAGGGCACTGTTAACTGACAGTTCCAATAAAATGCTGTGTCTTTAAGACTAAACATCAGCTACTAGATATAGCTTAGCAATCATGTGCGGGCATTATGATTCCCCGATAGTACATTGTGTTGTCTGTTTTCCCCACTATAAGATATTGTATATCGGGTATTATTAATTTAAAGGAAAAAAAAAACACCTCAACCTCTAATAGCTAGGCATACAGTGATTTCAGAGGTTTTCATGATTTATTATACGCCCGCTCGACGAGAGTCGGCAGTATATAGGGATCCTCATGTCCGTTCGTCTGTCACACCTTTGGTTTCCGGATAATAATTAAAGTGCTGCTCTACCATATCTTTTTAAACTTTCACACATTGCTGTGCTGTGTACCATAAAATACAGGTCAAGTTTGATTACGGTGTATTTCACATTTACCGTTCCTGAGTTATGGCTCTTTTTCTCTGAGAAAATAGGGACTTTTTAAAAAGGTTTCCGAATGATATTTTAAGTACCGCTGAACTGATGATATTTAAGGTACTACTAAACCAAATCTTTTCAAACTTTAACACAATGCAATACATCATAAAATACAGATTAAATTCGATTATGGTGAATTGACATTTACCGTTCATGAATGATAGCCCCTTTTCTCTTAGAAGATAGGGCTTTAAGGGTTTCTGGATGAAAATTTGGAATGCGGGGGTATCAGTGATCACCAGATCAATTTTCTTTAGTTTTATTATTATAGTATTCTAGTTGTTTTTAAGGTATGCAGGTAAAATAAAATTAAGAAGATTTGACATCTCAAGGTCTATGTTAATTTGTCATTTTGGGGTAAATTGGGTTTCCATGGATTCATTTTAAATTTTGTATTATTCAACATGCCGCTGTAGCACTGCTTTACCATGTTGTGCAGTTGACTTGGTTCCCTTGACATTCTATTTACTGAGAATAGTTTCCTCTCTTGATTTAAAAAATTAAAAGATCAACATTCGGTTATAAAATGTAGAAAAACATTTTTTTACAGAGCTCAGCATTGACCAGTTTCTGCGGTTGCTAGGGATAATATTTGGTAACTAGGGACATTGTAAGGTTTAAGGAATTCTTATAATATATACTGGTTAGTAAATGATGAGATGTCTCTGCTAGGGTACTGTTGTAGAAATTTTTTCTTGATTAAATAAAAGGTCCATGAGATCTACAGGAAAATACTGTGCATATGGAAACTTGCTGCTATGGACGGGGCATAACTATGAATATAAATATCAAAATGTATTTATGGAATATGAAATGATATTTGTAGTGTGTGTATCTTGAAAAAAGTGTACCGCTTAGTCAAATATCAGGTCAAAAGATCGTAGATCTCAAAATTCAACCTTTAATTGCAATAATATAGGCTAATTTAATGTTTACAAAACCGTTGCTATGGTGACATAACTACGCAAAAATACTATATTTTACCATAGAGCATTGGAATATCATTTGTAGAGTGTACATACCCATAATATAACATTTTGTCGAAAAGATTATACAAGATATGTAAAATAAAACAACCATATTTGAATTTCCAATGATTAATTGGACCCTCCTCCATTTACGTTTCTAAGCAACAAAGGACAAAGTAAAACCATCCAAAAATGTATTTTTCTCACCTTTCAATGATTGTGTTTAATATTATATCTATATATGCAGTTTCTGAGATTGGGCCAAAATCGACCCTTATCATACCCACTCCTTTCCCATGAAAAGATAGCCATCCCACTACAAATTATTTTTTTTAGCAAATATCTTTGTCAATGTAAGTATCCCTCTGGTTGGAAAAATGCACATGTCACAGCCATTTCTTAAAAAAAGGTGATACTTTTTTACCTTCAGATTACCGCTCAATATCACTGATTAGCTCTGTCGGAAAAGTAATGGAAAGGATTATATACAAACACGTATACAACCGTTCAACGCAAAACAAGCTTATCTACCAGTACTAATCTGGTTTTTTGCTTAAGCATTCCTCAGTCCACCAATTAATAGAACTATATAATGCTATCTTAAACTCTCTTGAAAAAAAGAACTATTTTGCTTCGTTTTTTGTGATTTCTCAAAGGCTTTCGAGAAAGATTGGCACAAAGGTTTGATACGCAAAATAAATTGTTATGAAATAAAAGGGAATATGTGTCTGTTGGACCTCTGTTATATATGGCTTACATTAATGAAATTGGTGATAAGCAGGATTCCTTAAGCCTTTTAGTTGCTGATGCCACTTCGCTTGGCTATGCAAGTCAAGATGACCCTCAAATAAAATATGTCATAAATCATGATCTATATCAACTTGGTGACTGGCCAAAGAGATAGTTGATGTCTTTCAATTCAGACAAAACTGAAATCATGTTTTTTGAAAATGTAGAAAACAGAAAACAAATTAAAATTTTTATTTTGATGGTAAATTACTTCCACTTACATCAGACCATACACATGTGGGGATAACATTTGGTGAGGAAGCAAAATGGAATAAACATGTAGAAAATGTAATAAAAAGTGTCTCCAAATACATATGTGTTTTGCGTAAATTGCAATATAAATTAAATAGACAAATATAAGAAAAATATACTTAATTTACACTCGACCAATATTTGAGTATGCATGTGAGGTTTGGGAAACCTGTGGTGTCTCTAATTCGTGCAAATTGAAGAAACTACAGTTGGATGCAGCTAGAATTACCACCGGACTTCCAATCTTAACCAACACAGAGTATCTATATAGAGAAACTGGCTGGGAGAGATTGGAGGAAGGAAGAACTAGGAGAAAGCTCCAATTATTCCATAATATTCAAAACCGTAACACACACCTTTATTTACTCGATCTTATTCCCCCAACAATCCAATGTACGACTATTTATCCCCTTCGAAATGGCAACGATAGTAATGTTCCATTCGTTAGACTTTCCTTTACAAGAGATTCTGTTGTCCCTGCTACAGTAAGAGAATTGAATAGCCTTAATCTTTCAGCGCGTAATCTTGACACATTATTTAAATTTAAAAATGCAATCCGCAGTTCAATCTCAATGCCAATTCCGAGACACTATGCATATGGTCCTAGAAAACTTAATATAATTTTAACACAGCTTCGTTGTAATGCATCCTTCTTGAAATACGATTGATATAAAGATAAAATTTTATCAAACGCTTCCTGTTACTGTGGTTCACCATGTGAACATTCTCACCATTTCTTTTTTGATTGTGATAAATATACAGATAATAGGGACATATTATTGAATAGTCTTAATGGGCTACCTTCTAACATTGATATTGATATAAGCTACTGACAAGGAAGTGATTTCCTAACATATCAAGAAAATACAACTATCTTTAAACATGCTTTTAAATATATTAAAGACTCCAAAAGATTTACAATTGTTTAAATGATCTTAAGAACCAACACACATCTCCAAAAGTATTTATTCTCCTTTCTTTTCTTTCGTATATTGTCTCCACCTATTTTTTGTATATAATCAATCTGTGTTTATTTATCTCTATGCATATTATATTCTTATAATTTCATTTCATAAGTTGGAAAAATCTATTTTCTATTTTTAAAAATATTTGCGCAACATTTTTCCATCGATCCATCCAAATGCAATGATTTTTGATAGCTTTAAAAGTTTAAGTAGGTGTCTTATTTCTGATATTTTTGCTGCGTCAGTTAATTTCACAGTCGACTAGTTTTTATTGCGTTTTTGTCATATGAAGTGATAACGGTGATCATTTAAACATTTGAGCTTATTCATTTCTACGTGATCTTAGTATTGTGATTCTCTAATGTAAGTACTTTCAATAATTGTTTGATGGCAAGCATATACTTTTGTTTTAATTTGATTTAATTCTAAAATATATTTAAAGAAATTATAATATTATATTACTATATTTTTTAAGGGCATACAAAAACTTGATTTGATTGCAAACATATACTGCTTTTTCTTAATTAAAATTCAATTTAACCTCTGAAATAAATGCTAAGAAATTCTGCTATTTTTAGAGCAATATTCGAAAACAATAAGGGTCGTATATATATGTTGGGGTTACACATGTTCCACATTACTACGAATTTTCTATTGGATTTCGGAACTGTTCCGATAGTTGGTTGTGGTTTGTTTTAAGATTTAAACGTCAGGGAAAACTGGAGGGGCAATCAACAATTGACAGTCCAGAGACATTGGACACCCAATACACAGTACGAAGACAAACAAAACAAAGCGCAATACAGATGTCTAAAATAATGAGCAACACGGACCCAACAACGACCAGGGTGAACCCATGGGCTCGCTAAGGTTAAGCAGTTCCTTCCACTTTATATAATATACACGCCACGTTTCTCATATAGTAAGGTCGCGTAGGACACCATTATACACAGTAACATAAACAATACAAATACGACATGAACCCACCTACAAACAACTGTGGTAAAGACGAACCGTACATAATAAGCGGACCTCACTAAAATATATCATGACAAAATAATAAAGAAAATAACATTTCTCCTATCTTATATTTCATTCAAGTTTGGCTACGATTTAAACCATAAATAATGTGAAATGAAACTGGTTCCCAAACATTTGATGTTATTATGCTGCTGCAGACGTTTTCTGTTTCGACGACTATAGGTGACGACTATATATCATAGTTAATATGAAAATACAATGTAACATTATTAATACTCCATGTGTATAGGGATACAATACGGTGAAACTTTAAATCAAATTATTTTCCAAAACTGACTTCATTGTTATGTACAGGTCATACGAACGAAAAACGAACGAACGCTTCACACGAACGACAGGAAAAACGCACGATATACCAAACGAACGCACGATACACGAAACGAACGCACGATACACGAAACAATCACACGATACACGAAACAAACGCAGGATGCATGAAACGAACATACGATACGTATACACGAATATTATCATGTTATTATTTGAATGACTTTTGTGCAAATTGATGTGATTAACTTCGTTATCTTATATTTTATAAGCAAGTTATATATATAAATGATAAATTAGTCGGTAAAAGAATAGGATTATAAAATTTATATTAAATAGACTTCCAAATATGACTTTCTATTTACATAATTATACAGAATTTATATTTATTTAATTATATAATTATACAGAATTTATATTTATATAATTATATAATTATACAGAATTCATATTTATAATTATTCGGATTCTGAATTGACAATTTCAACCAAACATAGGTGTATCATTTATTTTCTCGGTTAAACTGTCCGAGAGGTGTGTGGATTCAAAACGTCATATAATTATTAATTATAATGAAATTACAAATGTAAGAGTTGATAGTTCACACCTGCAGTGCATGTATTTCCCAGGTGAAAATTCCAGAGGCGTTTGTTTACATACATGTAGATGATTTCTTGTTTATTTGTCCTAGAGTAAATTATAGAAAAAAACACATTTATTAGATATGTTTTCTCTTATTGTGCAAAATTACTGGTACATGTAAATAAAGGAAATGCATGTTTGTATATGTAAAAATGTTTTTACACTGTAATTAATTTTTTTTTTAGTAAAAGTAAGATTGAAATTGTAGTAATTATTTTAAACTGGAAATCGTACATGTAGTTGATAAGTGCCACGCGATCTGGTGAAGCGTGTGTTCGTTTCGTGTATCGTTCGTTTCGTGTATCGTTCGTT
>MJUT01044651.1:128278-138897 GCA_002080005.1 Gigantidas platifrons | reverse complement strand
GAACAAATTACACGCACGAAACGCAAACGAACGGAAAACGAAAAACGAACGAACGATACACGCAAACGAAACGAACGAAAAACGCAAACGATGCGAAATATTTGTTAAGTTAAACGATCCAGGGTCTGTACCTACCTAGACCCACAATAAATTTATATATTATAGTAGTATATTTACTATGATTATTAGTGTAGCCAGATATTTCCTGGTAAGAAATACATTCATGTCAAAATAGTATCCATGACCTGGAATAAAGCATTGATTGAAATTAGACAACTGTAACTCTGATATCACCGTCATTTTTTTAAGCAGCGATGATAACTTCAAATGTCTGCTTAACCACCTATCACGAGTTAATTTGGAAATGCTAACCGGACACACTATCGCGTTTCTATTAATAAAATGTTGAAATATTAATTGCGATTAGTCCTGTACACCTGTGCCATGTTTGGCCATCACGTGGAATCACCTGGGTCAGCAAGGTTTTCAAGTTACTCCTTTCAACTACTAAATATGTGACGGTCACTTACTGATCCGCCATACACAATGAAACCCTCTCCCAGAGGGTGTGCCGTGGGTAGAATAGGCACCAGGTTTATCCGTCCTAGAGGCACTAATCTTCTAAAAGGAATCAATCCCGCGGGAGCCCCGGGGTATAGAAATGGGACCGAGAGCTTCTTCGGCTTGAAGGAGCGTCCATCGGTTGTGCCGGATGTATAAAATGACAACCAACCGTCCTTCGTATGAGACGTAAATAAAACCGAGGTCCCGTGTTGAGAGATTGCCACACTCTTCGCACGTTAAAGAACCCAGTGTAACAGCTCATTATGAGCATTATGCACATGATGAGTGGTCCATAAGAGACCTGTTGCACCGGCAAAATTATCCATCCCTACCCATCACATTTTCTTGTTTCGAGTCTCGTGGCCTTTAAATTATTCTCGTGCTGAATATACCTGAAAAAATGCTCGCTGGACGTTAAGCATCAATCAATCAATCAATCAATCAATCAATCAATCAATCAATCAATCAATCAATCAATCAATCAATCAATCAATCAATCAATCAATCAATCAATCAATCAATCAATCAATCAATCAATCAATCAATCAATCAATCAATCAAGAGATAGATTGACACAAATGCACCATTTGAACATCTAACCGATACTTATACCGTGTTTCTGTTTTTAAATGGGGGGATGAGGCATTGAATAATAGGTAGATCTTTGTGCAACTAAATGGTTTGGATTTCGGAGTGGTTTGTCTGTGCCATCTGCAATACGATTGGTTGATGACATGTTTAAATTGAAATCTGATGGACTGAAAAACGTACTCAATCCCTGTATGGCCACAACTTTAAATCCTTTAATTGTCTAGAGGTAAAATTTATCCAGGATATCAAGATATATTTCTGCTTAATTCAAAGTTTGCTTTGTATCTTCTTAATTTAATAAGTTTTAAAAAGAATTAATTTTCAATGTTTTGCTGCCCACTCTGTTGTATTAATAATTTAGTTTATATTTTCCATCACCTAGGCTAGCTGATACAAATTTAATGTCGATGTAGTTTGCATATCTGGTATGAATTACTACTGATGATCGTCAGGTCTAAATTTTTCAATGACCAAATATATATATATAATTATGATTCTAACATCATTAGGATGTATTAAGCTTTTAACTGACATTTGTATGTATCACTGCCTACATTATGTTTCACCGTATTACCCGTTACTTAAGACAAAAGTATCAAACACAATTTTTTGTTGGTATTCTTAGTAATTTACTTTGGTCATTTTCTATACCATTTTGATATGTAAAACAATATGTCTAATTTTTTTCTCAAATATGATTCTATGATTATACATAGTACATGATAGCACATACACACCTATTGCATTTTCTTAAAGTTTTGGTGCTTAACCAGTACAACACTATAATATATGGAAATACTAATTATTAACAGCAAAATTAAAATACCAGCTTTATGGAATCTATCTTGGTTAATCTTCATTAGGGTACAACCATGGAAACCAAACGAATTAGGCAAGAGAAAAGGGAACTACAACACCCCACCACACCCCCATCCCAGAAAAGCTTATTGATCCTTTCCTTTCAATATAACAAATATGTTCATAGACATATTTTCTTATCTATTTGGTAAAGAGAGTTTGAACATAGCAGATACAAAAGAGGTAATCAGAATCCGTAAATCGAAAAAGAACATACAATACAATGACCATAAATAAAAGGTCAAAAATTACAAACAACGATCTACAAAGCATACACATAAAACTAAAGATCGAGTAACACGAACTTTACAAATACCACTATACTTTTGATTCCATCACTAGTATTTTAGATGCATCTCCAAATGGCAACTTGTGGTTTTTATATATTTGTATTAAACGTGTACTAAACGATGATGGGAAACCATATAATTTGATACAGAAGCATTTACAATTTAAAGATATTTTAAAGGGGCATTATCTGCCAATTCGTAAATTTTTGTTACCCATAAAAATGTTCAGATATGATTGATGCCTTAATAAAACGTGTTTCTGTAACTTATAAATGTTATGAAATGTACGCACATCGGGGAAAAACCCTGCAACTGCTCGTGTTTTGAGATCGATAAAAAAATGGACGTCATCCTATTAATTAGTTTAAACATATTTTATTGTCCAATAACATGACAATAGGATCAGATACAAGTTTTTCAACTTAAAACATATTCTCCTATTAATTAACGACATTGTTTACGGAGTTTGTCGAATCGTCATTAAATCAGTACAACAATGCACGTATTTCTTATTTTTTGTGAGTCTGATTTTAGTCGGTGTTAATTACGGACAAAGAACCATATAAGTTGGCGGTTAATAAGCGACAAAATACAAATTATTCGTTTTTACCTGTCACTAGTCAGGTCTATTGGATACGGAAAAAGCGAGGTCATATTATTTGCTTTATGTATTTGTTCAAAAGCTAACAGTAAAATTTGGTATTTAAATCAAATGCAAATCATTTCCTCATATTCTTTTCTACGTTGTCTAGTATTAAGATTCTCTAATGTAAGTATTTTAAGTAATTATTTGATGGGAAATAATTGTTTGATGGCAAGCATATACTTTTGTTTTAATTTGTTTAATTCTGAAATATATTTAAAGAAATTCTGATAGCAGTTTAATATTACAATACCATTTTAAGTGAAATATACAAAAAATTTATTTGATTGCAAACATATACTGCTTTTTTTTTAATTTAAATTAAATTAAACTTCTAAAATATATTTTTAAGAAATTCTGCTAAGTTAAGAGCAATACAAAAACAATAGGGGTCTTTAATTTATATTGGGTGTATCAATTTTACATATTACTACGATTTCTCTATTGGATTTCTTATCCATTCCGATAGTGTGCTGTGTGTTACTAAATATATCATGGCAAAATATTAAAGAAAATAACATTTGTTGTGTATTATATATACCATGGATCTTGCGAATTAACTTATTTAAACCAACGAATACGAAAGATGAGTTGGCTTCAATAAGTTCATGAGTAAGGTCCATGGTACATATGGTTTGTAATAGAAATCAGTATTGAGTGCTTTCGTCGAGGTCCGCGTTAAACATGCAGATCTTTATATTAAACCTTGACTTAAGCTCCTTCCACTTCCATAGAAACTTAGCTATTATTCTCATGTGACTTAGAAATGATGGAATAACATCAAGATCTTCTTCTTGATTACTGCATAAACACATCAAAGGAAAAATGCATAGGTATGTTACAATGTCTATTATTTCATTCAAATTTGGCGACGATTGTTTTTAAGCCATAAATAATGTGAAATGAAACTGTTTCTTAAACGTTTGATGTTATTATGCTGCTGTTGTTTTATTCTGTTTAGACGACTATAGCTGATGACTACATATCAGGGATAACTCATAGTTAATATGAAAATACAATGTAACATTATTAATAATCCATGTTCATAGGGATACAATACTGTGTAAATTTGTACATTACTGATGCACTTGAAATTCAAAAACGTAATTATTTGAAAAAATATCAGAATAACATATATTAAAAGGGTATGCGTGGGGGGATAAATTAATATTTCGAAAAGGGGCATTAAAGTTGCTCAAATTCCTCAAATTTGCATATTTGGACGGCATAGATAACACTTAGAATGTCAAAACAAGAAAAATCTCCAAAATACAATGGGTCTAGCATATTATTATGCCAGGGAAACTCCAGTGCTCATCCTTGCTTTTAAAATGCGTCTGTTAGAATTCCCCATGTCGACACCATACGTTCGCACCATGCTTCACTCTGTATAGCACTTTATTATTTTGACTTCAAATGACTGTGAACACATGTATTGTTGACTTATAATATGTGTCACTATATGTATCCAGAGCGTATGAACAACTTTAAATTATTGGTACAATAGAAAATAAGCATTTAATTTCCTAATAAAACATGGAATGCAACATTCGTCAGAATTCAGAAAACCGCAATCAAGCAACATGATTGGTCGGGAGCACTTTTCAAGTATCAAGACACCATCGTCGATGGTCAGATATAATCCTTTATCTCATGCATGTTATTAGTATCGATATAGATGGCTTATGTCTTTGGTGTTTAACGCCACTTTCAATTTTTCATATTTCAGTTATATCGTTGCGGGTCACGATATAGAACAATGTAATACGTATTAACACTCATTTATATATTTATATGATTATTTGGTATTTTACTGCCTGATACAATGATCAGTAAATTCGTAAATAATTATTATTAGACTGTCCTTGTTTTTTATTTAACTTGTGTAAGTTCGATCATACTGTCATGTAGGAAATTAATCTTCACAATAAGCTGCCCAAATAGCGAGGTTACCTTAATGCATATAACTGTAAGTTAATTTAATACGTATGGATTTCGTATTTTTGCTTTGTGACTGGTTGTTTGTTTGTTTATTTATTTTTGCTTTGTTCTTTTTATCTATTTATTTATTATTTTTGTTTTGCCAATGAGAATATTTTTCTCGAATTAGCTTCAAGAAGATGGTGTTTTTAAACATTACGTCATATTACATTACTGCATTACATTTTTCTTTTATTTACAGCATTTTCTGTATACATTGTCACCCGAGTTCGCCCCCATTTGTTAATGGAGTCCATGTTGCTCGATCTCTAATTTTCTGTGAAGTGTTTTGTAGATCATTGTTTGTCCTTTTGTCCTTTTTCCGGTTAGGCATTGTGTTGTCTGTCGTTCAAGTGACGTGTTCTGATTACTCCTTTGGTCCCTTCAAACTATTTTGTTCTGATTGTTAAACATTAGTGAGAATGCATTTATTGCAAAGGAAATCAGAAAACCTGACAATGTTTTATACCAACGCAGAATTTAATCTCAGATAATTGTATAAAAGGAATGAAATTAAAAGTCAAATAAAACATACTATATAATAAATCATGGCTGTAATTACATTGAGACAAATGAGGCAAATGCTTCATACCGAAAATGACGATTTGTTTATACAGAGATTTAACTTAAAAATTATAAAATATAAAGCTCTGTTCAGATAGAAACGATACCCACTGAATGAATTCGTTTCATATCTACGGTTTCCGGTAACAAAGCCAGCACAATTTTACCCTCAGACAAAAGTTCGTCGCTATGTACTCTCATGAGCTGTCAGTTTCCTTGGCTTGTATGCTTTTCAGATGACTTGAAAAATCATATGACGGGATATTATCTAATCCCTAAAAAGCCTAAGAAATTTAACTCCCGAATGCTACTGAATCAGTGTCTGTCGCTTTTGACGCAGATCTGCCTTGCAAAGGAGACTTTTCGGTGGAAATTGAAAGGTGGAGGCTTAAATTGGTGATCATCATGTTCATCAAAATATACCTGGGCTGCAATCTGTACTAAACCTTGCAGGCAAAGACCTTTATCCGAATATGCGTACTATTTTTGAATTGTTCATTATTCTTCCAGTCACGTCTGTATGTTGCAACAAAATGTCGAGTAGTTATCACTAATTGTTATCATTAATTTCAAAATGAAGTCAATTGAACACCATCAGGCAAAAGAGCGCCCTTCTATATTTATTCTGTGAGTGAGACAGTTTTAAATCATAAAAAGTTATGACTACTGAACTATGAAAATGATGGCAGGAAATGGCTACAATCGAGGATTAAGCGTCTTTCAAGTCAGAGCTTTGGTGGGCCTTATACTACCCCAGACCCCTCGCCCAATTTTTTTCTAATCGTTCCGCTCGGCCGAATAAGAGCGTCTGCCTAATTTAAAAAAGATTATAGTTACGGGCATGTAGATAACTATCTATCTGATTTCGTCTTACATTTTAAAAGTCCTGTAATTTATGCATGTGTGAGTTCAAGTAAGACAATAAAATATTCACTCGTTCTGATATATTTCGAGTTTCTATCAAACACTGTTTCGCAGGCAGCAATTGTATCACAACAGCCGCCAGAGCACTCGACGGGACAGGAATTCTCACATTTAACAGTAGAAACCCGTTGAGTTTCTGTCAAGCACTGTTTCGCATGCAGTGATTGTCTTACAACAGCCGTCAGAGCTCTCGACGGGACAATAATTCTCACATTTAACAGTATGATTCCCTTAGGACAATGTAAGATAGTGTATGTGAATAAATATATAAATGATCATATTTTTCTCTCAGCCTTACGTAGTCAGTCTGAAGTAATAATTGGTATTTGTTGCACTCTGACATAGCAAGGTAACCTCCCCTTTTTTACATATGAGATTAGATTAATACATTCCTGTCTAAGTGAATGTTACCCTTCGATAGCATCACTACCCCTTTAAAGACAGCTGATAAGAGATGGGTCATTAACATACATTCAGGTTAATTAAACTCATAAATGTAAAGACATCCACCCTCCTACAAACAACTGGAGGTAAAGACGAACCGAACATAGTTTTCATGCGGAAAACGTAACGGATATCACAATGCGGAACTCGGAGCATGAAGACTAAGCTTGCATGTGTTGACAAAAGTATTTCCTAATACATAAACGTAAATGTTGTCATTCTTTTTATGATATTTCTGTCCAACAATGAACAAAAAATTTAAAAGACACGAACATATTGGCATAAACTCAATCAATATAGTTAAAAGATATAGATATAGATAAATTATATCATAAACATAAAAAGGGATAACATGCGAAATAAGGCTATCAATTGAATAGTGCATTATTCCGTTCATAATGTATTATTGTCGCGTACATTTCTTTATTCATATCAATTTACCTTTCCGTTGTCATGTTTAAATTTGATCTCGGGAAGTATTTAATTACTATATCTACATTTAACTGCTCAAAACAGTGTTTGACGAGAAATCACACTGACATATTGTGATATTATGAGGACAGCTCTACTCCGTTATCATAACAGACGTAACTAGTAAGTATGTGATAATATTCTAAGCGGCAATCTATATCAAATTATGTTATTGTATATTTTATATACGGTGCTTTATGATCATTATACATCACTTTCCAAGAAGTGAGAATTTTTAATAGCCGATTTCATTTTTGCGTATTGTGTTCGCACGAGTGTTAAACTAACCTAGTGTACCTATTATACGCTGACAGCCTCCTTACGAATTATTATAATGTATAGTATTTGATCGACTTGATTTGAATATATGAGTTCATGAAACCATACGTTGTCAACTTGTCCAGTAGATACCAATGGTAAGGTCGATGCTCGATGATTTGCAGGAAACGAAAGTTGGTTTCTTTTTTCAATTTGTCTTGTGTAGTCGTCCCATTCTCGGCTTCTGGACAGAATAATCTCGTTGTCATACGGTGTTGGTAGTATATCTAGTCAGGTATGTGCCCTGTCTTTTATAGGTGCTACCATGATGTTCTTTACATGTATTTCTGAGGGAGAAAATGGGCGGTTGTGGTTCTTATGGAAGCTGGTAACTAAATTGGTTTTGGTAATTCTATATTGTGAAATGACGATGCGAAATGTGTTTACATAATATCAATTTTACTTTAGATAATTTAAGATATGGCTGAAAATAATTGTCCAGATGAAACGGAGACGAAAGACGTGATTGACTTCAGTGGATACCAACCAAAGGATGACAACAATGAATATGGAATCCGTAAGTTACATTTGATGTAATGTCACTACGAAATTCTCAAATTATATATATTTTACTTTTTATATGAAATGTCAAAATTTGAGTATATATTACGGACATGTGTTTTTATGATTTAATACTTTTATTTAGTACATATTTTGGTGAATGATAAGATTAATAGATTTTTGAAAGCATTCTTGATTTAATTGTTTAGTACGCAAAATACGTGACGTTGAACAATTCTGAATATCAACTGCTTGAAAGTAGCGGTTGATGTGTGAAATTTAAACTCCATACTCAGGGTGGTTGGTATTATACTATTTTGCGGGAAATGTACAATGGTAAAACTACAGTCTCTCAGTTGTCATAAAAGCCATGTAGAATGTTGACCATTGGTGTAACTGTTAAAATATTAAACATAGTGTCGGGTATCAAAGCGATATTTTGCATCAGGTTATTAGTGAAACTAAAGTTTGTCAGTGACTGGCAACAGGTTGGTGGTTTTCTCCGGGTACTTCGGTTTCCTACTCACATAAAACTTACCGCCACGATGCAACGAAAATATTGTTGAATGTGGCGTTACTCACCATAGCCCTAACCCTAATAATGGCCACTTAGTAACGTTGATATCAGTGGTTCATGTGCAAATGTACGTCCGTTTTTGGATTTCCAAAGAGGATATTCATGGTGTTTAATGCCACTTTCAACAATATGTGAGTTATATTCCAGTATTGCATTAGACATATACCATATTGGGTGTCACTTGTTCAAATGATTTTAAATGAAACAGTTTTATAGGTTGTTCATAGCAGTCAGTTATTCAAATTAATTGCTGGCTTTACTTAGGGCAGTGATTAAACAAGGTGTATTATATTGTAGGAATTACACCAGTCGTCTCAGCTGGACAGATGGCAACCCCATCAATACGTATAGATAATGACTTAAATTTTGATATTGGATCTACATACCCTATAACAGTAAGCGGTGCATCTGAATTGTCTACACTAGAACCCAGTACATGTGCAACAGAAAACAATATTACTGCATCAACAAGAGGCCGCGAATTGTTGGCTACCAGATCACGACAAGAACCGCACAATTACAATCAACAAGGTAGTAGTAGTAGTATGCAGTGTCATATTTTCCCACCAAATTTAAAAATACATTGAATTAAACTTATCAGTTCACAAGTGTGTATGCGTTTCAAATACCTCACAATATTAAACTCCAACTAATTATGAATGTTTTGCTTTGCAAATTTGAACATAGATATTATATAATCAAAGTGCAATTTTAGAATATTCATAGCTGCATTATTTCACTAAGATGGAAATCATTGGTCCATAAAATTAGATTGACCACGCCACTTTAGAGGAAAATATGTATTGGGTGTGTAGATTAAATTTTAGACCTGTTCCAGAGAGTATTTTTATGCAAATTTGAACATAGATATTATCAAGGTGCAATTTTAAAATAAGCATAGCTACATTATTTCACTAAGAGGGAACATATTGGACCATCAAATTAACTTAACCCCACCAATTACAATACTATAGTACCTGTTAAAAGCCGGTAAAGTAAACGGTCATGTATATGTGTTATGTGTACTAGGGGTGTCGATTTTCCCTCTGTTTCTCCGATTTTTCGATTAAATATTGTACCTTTTCTGACAGCGTGTTATTATTTTTTTCTCTCTTTTTATTAGATTTACAGTATTACCATATATAGTTCGTGTCATATTTGGAGTTGATTAATATTTTAAACACTTTATCTTCCAGTGATATACGAACTGAAGAAGGAAAATATAGAATTGAAACAGATGAAAATGTGTGCTATTTGTGGAAATAACGACTTTGCATTTTTCTTTCTACCCTGTGGCCACTTGGCATGTGACGAGTGTTCTGAACTTGGCATTTGCATATGTAGAGCGCACGTTACTCGTAAACATGTGTGCATATTATAACGAAAAGTCACTTCTTTACACTAATTTATTCCAGTTCACAATTTTGTGGAATGATTATGGAGAATATTGGGAAGCACTCGTTTGCGTATTCTTACTACGTTGCTAATAATGTGAATTTGCAATTGTTACGATGTCCACACAAAAACGATGTTCGGTTCCTATTTACCCCCAGGTGTTTTTAGAAGGGCTCATGTTTTATTTATGGTATCTTTGTATGCGTATAGTGGTGTCTAACATATATTGACAGTATGAGTGGCATGGCGGTGTCTTGCTAATTTTTTTAGTTTTCTGTGTGATGTATTTTGGTTTGTGTTTCTTCGTCCTGTGTTTTGTGTGCCCAATGTTGCCAGTTTCTCTGGATTGTTCGTTCTTGATTGCCATTTCGGTTTTCTCTAATATTTATTTCAACAGTCCACATTGATAGTATATTTATTAACTGTAAGACCTAAATGCGCAGTAAAATTCGATACCAACGATTCTATTATTATCACTGTGTCGATAGCCATGTTTGAT
>MJUT01044651.1:96271-126531 GCA_002080005.1 Gigantidas platifrons | reverse complement strand
TAGTGATTAACAAAAATATGGCTAAATGGGACAAGGTAATAAACGTACAAAGCACGTCATCTGGAAACGGAAAACAGAGTCACATGGATTCCAACGGTCAACACCAAAAAATGGTGTATGTTGTTTCATATTATAATGTTTCATATTATAATGTTAATAAACGTTTGTATTACATGTCTTTTTATCATTTATGTCGATCGTTTTATATGATACAGTGCATTACACATTATAAGAAGCCAGATTTGGCCCTATAGCCCTATTTCATTATCGCCACGTTTTATCGAAGTGCCTTGTTGACTATAAGAGTAAATGAAGTCACATTCATTGCAATAAAGAATAAGAATAAACAGTTTTTTTTTTCATAAATGAGCTTCATATGTTCAAAAATGCATTTGTAAAAAAAATTACTTACTGGGGCATGCCTTGTTACGAAGTCACTGTCACTGCTTGAAAAGTCGGATTCAAATGCAGATTTCGAATAAAGATTGCTCCAGAGTTTTCGATTAATTCTGCATTTCTGGCTGCCGCATTTCTTTGCACTGCTTGTTTTCTAAGGTTTGAAACTCTGTGGAATTGTTATGACAAAAAAGTTTTTCATACGCTTTTTAATCTTTTTCTAACAAAGTTGGTAAATTTTAAGTTGGTAACCACACGTTTCACACGCCACACGATGTCCACAGTTTGGAAATAACATTGATATTTCATTGGTATTACATCGTACACATACAATACTCTCTTTCAGCTGTTGTTGATTTCTCTCAGTTTCTGGGGATCTAAAATAAAAGAAAATTAGAATTATTGAAGCAACTGATACATGTTAAAACAATTCTATAAACAAATTGGTTGTGTAACGGAAACTTTTTTATGAGAGAAAGTTCAATACATGAACATTTTACAGAGACAGTAGAGAAATTGCATAAAAGATAACACAGTCATAAGATTAACATTATTAATACATATAATATATGATTATGTGTTCCAAGGGAGACAATAATGAGCAAAAAAACATAAAAACATAATTACTAGATATAGTTAGTGACTGATTGCTGTTTAACGAGAACAAGTTAATTAATTTTCAATGAGATAATGATGAGGTCTGCTTTGTACTAGACCAACAAGCTTAGTTGGATGTTTATAATGCTAGCTCACTGAAACAACAGTCTGCAGAAAGACCTGTCGCCATACTCAGACACATTATCCTGATTCCGAACCAACCAGTCTTGGATCTTTCTCTTTAAGCCTGCGTGATTAGCGGAGAACCAACAAATACCAATTGTATAGTCTATGTTGGAACTGAGCACCGTACTACTCCCATGAATAGTTTTCGTCAACAAATTGTTCTCTTATTTACATTCAGTAAATAAAAAGTAAATGTATGACGTATATATGCTAATCACACAGAAAATAATAAGTACAGCCAAACATACTTCAGTGACCACCTCTATTAAACAATGACTTGTATTATATGTGTTTTTAATTTAAATTTCCCATCACTGTGCATTTCATATAATGCAAGCTGTAATTAGTGATCACCTGTCTTATGTGGCCCTATTTCAATGCTTGGTAACTTTGAAGGTCACATAACACCGGTTTGACTGTAAATGTGGTCATTATTTAATTTGCTCTGATTTAATTTGTAGTTACTGTATATGTGACTGCACATTTTCGATTTTCTGGGCACCTCGAGTGCGGTAGGTCGTGAATATGATCTCCGGGAACTTGTTATCCCATGACATAGCTGACACATGTCCGTCTTGGCGATAAACAGCAATCACCCACAAATCCAAATGCCTGAAGACGATCGTTGTATTCGTGATCGTATGGTAGTTGTATTAACAACTACCTATGCAATTAGTGCCTATCACCACTAACATTGCGAGTTCGAGTCTCGCTCAGGCAAGGTTTACACGATACAACATTATGTGACATAGTTTGTCAGTGATTTGAGGCGGGTCGGTGGTTTTCTCTGGGTACTCCGGTTTCCTACACCAATAAAACTGACTGCCACGATAATTCTGAAATATTGTTGAAAGTGGCGTTAAACACTATAACACTAACTCTTATCCAAATGTCTGAATGTAAAGTATACAATCCTTTGGGCTTATTTGTCTTACAGTTTTATGTTGGAAGATTTTGTAAATGGATCAAAATGTGTGAAAATACCTTCATTCTGAGTGAGGTGTCGCATTGCGGTTTTAATGTCTTCTGTTTGAAAAGATAAATCTGCTAACTTTGCACAAATGGATGGTTAGCAAATGTCTCTGAAAGTAAATTAAAAAACATTCAAAATTTCTCGAAGACTTCTGTATTAATTCTGAAAAAATGAATGAAGTTCAACTTTAGAAGTTGTGTTTTGTTTTAATTTATCTTGAAATACAAAGCTGGATTGACAAACGAATTGTTCTATTTTGTATTTGTTACGTATAGGTTAAATTGATATTATAACATATCGTTATCTGTCCATTTGAAAACCTTATCATCTTGTATACAACAGAAAGATCAAATACAGATCATTCCTATGTTCTTAAAATGGTAGTTGTTCCATTAATTTAAGATTTTGCCATTATTGTCGTTAGGTTATTATCCTTGAATCTCACTAAGAGGGGGTATGGATCAATAAAACTAATTAACCCCACCATATTTTATTGAAATGCCTGTACCAAAATAGGAAAGTGAGCGGTCATGCAATTACAAAGGTATGTGTTATGGGATTATGGCTCTTTCAATGATTGTGCTTTTGGATTTTGGTACTGTTCCGACCGTGTGGTATTTGTGTTTTTTCTCCGTTTTTGCCCCTTCAACTGACACCTGCTCTTTTAAAAAACAAACATCATAAACATTGGATAAAATTAAATGAGACAATCTACCTACCCTCTGACTCAATGACAAGTTCGTCATTGCGTTCTATAACCTAAATTAAAGCAGAGAATAACAACAATTATATCTGGATAAGTAGAAGTTATCTGTTTCATTAATAAATCGAGCAAAGCAGACTGCATCTATTACTTGGTCGTTGCATTATTATCTTAATTAAATTATAATATTCTAATATGACGTCTATAAAACGGCACACACGATATTACTTAGTATCTCTATATTTAGCGCAAGTGCGGCACATAACAAATCTGGCTGTTCCATACGACTCCCGCAGTGAATTTTTGTGAGTGAGCTGCCGGAGTTTATACATACATAATTTTCTAAAAACACATAATTCTTATTCTTGGACATCGTGTTTGTTTTCGACGCTAAATACTATTAAAGAAATGCCCAAGGAGAGCCTCGTGCAATACACATATGACTGTAAACTGACAAAAATCCGCGAAATGTTATTGACGAATTTGGAACATAATCAACGTGACATTGGCGTCATATGAAGACTTTCAATAAAGATTAGACGTTATTTGGCTTCGTGTACGCTTCAAGTTTGATACAATTTAACTAAAATAAGTTTTCAAGGTAAGCTTTTTAAAATATTGTTTTATTGTTTTAAAATATCTCGTTCAAAAACAAATAATTCAAGGTAAGCTTTTTAAAATAATGTTTTATTGTTTTAAAATATCTCGTTCAAAAACAAATAATTCAAAATCAATTCAAAATTTCCGAAGGAGGAAAATAGAACAGCCACCAAATGCCGTGTGTATACAGTTCACCAAAGGTTAAAAATTACCGTATTTGTCAAATTAGAATCGAAATAATTCATCGCAGCAATAAATTGGTGCAAATTTACTCATGGGCTGAGCCTTTATATCCTTATATTTGCCCCTCGTTATCGCTCGGGGTAAGATTATAATATAAAGGCCCAGCACATGTGTAAATTTGCACAACTCTATGCCGGCCATGAATTATTTCTTAATTCTAATATTTCATTGAGATACAATAAAAAGCAGGTAAATTTGGCAAACATTGACAGTTTTGATACTTTTCATGGCATAATTATGCTCTAAAAACATGTGGTAACGGCAGACATAATCTTTCCAACAGTAAAACTTTAACCACCCCCACAGAATCGTCTGCAATAAATTAACTCCAAATAGTGTTCGTTCTATTGCCTCTTGTGAAATGAATCCAAATTTGTCACAGCTTTCGTCAACCACAAGTACTAGTTCAATGACTTCTGACACTAAGATGTATTCTCTTTTTATGGGAACACTTCATTTACTGAGGAACTTTTAATTTTAACAATCATCAGTTTAGTCAGAAAAGACAGTGATGATTCCGGACTACAAATAGGAAAAACAAAATATAAAAGAAAACTACCTTTAGTGATTTCGATTCTGATTGAACTTTAGTCCATTGTCCTTCCGTTTTAATCCGTTTGAATTACACATTTAACGATCGAACCGTTTTGACCCACATATAACGATTTACATTTCCTAGGTGTTATATTGTTAAATTACTTGTTTTCTAATTATATAATCCATCGAGTTTGAAATAGTTTTGGTTTTGTTAACGGCCAAATATTGGTATGCATCCGACTTCTTTCACAAAACGTTCTTCCCACAAGGTAACAAATGAAATGTACATATCGTAAGCACGAAACATACATCAAGTGTCAATAAATAAAATTGTGTCTTTCAAGGTCGAGTGCATACTATGATCACAAAGTTTACAAGTAATCAACATGAAAATTACATTCCTAATCGAAATATGTGCACATGCATTTATTTATTTACAAAATTGGAAGCATTAGACAAACGTTTCAGTCAACGAGTAGTCAAGGACACAGTTGTATATTAATGCGCAATTAAGAAATAAACGCATGCAATGTAGATGAAAAAAATATCAAATGTATTGACTCAAAACAGTCTATATAATAAACAGTATAACTAACTGTGATGTCCGATTACCAAGAATATGCCACTCATGACCGCACAACACTGATAATGCATTCGTGAATTATCAGTTGTGCGGTCATTCGTGACATATTTGTGGTAATCGGACATCACAGTTAGTCATATATAGTCTCTAACATTGTTTCCCGTTTATTACGATAATTTCTCAAAACAAGATAGTTAAATTTTCACAATTTAAAGTTCGAGGTTTACCAAGAACTTTAAAATGTGAAAATTTAGCTATCGAGATTTGAGAAATTATCGTAATAAACGGGAAACAATGTTAGAGATTGTTTCTCTAATGAACCACTAAACAATATCTGCAAGTGACCCCCAAAGTGCGATTTCCCCACATTTGTCGCGCACAGATATATCCTTTATAAATATATATCCCAAGCCGGCATGTCACATTATATATACCCTGTCTGATAGCTGGATAACAGATATATTACGGATTTAACCATTGGTTTTTTTCAATACAGAATCCAAACGTATTAAATATATTTGTGTCTTTTATTTTCATTTTTTTCGTATTTCTATATGTCCTTTTCCGTACCTTCAATGACGTCAAACTATGTGCCACGTCATGTTTCATGAAGGAAAATACGTGAGAAAAAGAATCAAACACACGGTAAGAGGGCAAGACGGAAATCTCAGACAAGGATATCTGACATTTTTTTTTAATATTTCATAAAGTAGACGACGCGATTTGTTTACATATTTTAAACGTTGCTAAGATGAGCATAGAAAATTGCGTAATTAGTAATTGACCAATCAGCGACTGAGAACAAAGTGATCCATACGTTGATTATCGATTTGTTCTCACACGGGTTGAGAAGTGTGAAAAAGGAACAAGAATTAGAGAAACTATAAATATTGCATCGAATTCATTTTCCTCTCAAGAATTATCTACCATTCAGAAGCACATGATTTCGTCTGTGTAATGGTCTATACATCATTATTTAACTATTCGTATTGTCTGTCTTTCTACGATTTACGACTTCTAATTACACATTTGATATCTTCCAACTTATATTGTTATTCCAAAACATTAATCTTCTTTTTTTTAAGTATTTATCGAATCAAATAACATTCAATGTACTCAGGTGATCCTAATTACCCTTTTCCAGCGTACTTGGACGTCTTTTATAATTCTTCTCATTTCTGGGTTTTTAGAAACCAGCATGTAGAACTATGTCGTGTACGTTCAACCCATACATCATCTGTGTGATTCATTTCAGCTACACCAAAGTCACAGCAAAAACAACGGACAATATCAGCATCACCTGAAATAAAACTTGTCAAATTATACATAAATTATATTGAACAGACTGCATAACACAAAACACACTGTGGCTGAAAATATAAAAAAAATACATTATGGCAAATCATCACACGGAGAATATCCTAAAAGCAGATCACCATACATGGAATAACATGTTTATGGTGCTTAACGCCACTTTCAACAATATTTCAGTTATATCGTTGCGGTCAGATTTATTGGTGGAGGAAACCAGAGTACCTGAAGAAAATCACCGACCTGCCGCAAGTCACTGACATACTTTATCACATATGTACTGTGGTACCGAGTATATCTCGCCTGAGGGGGAGCTCGAACTCACAACCTTAGTGGTGATATGTACTGATTGCATAGGTAGTAATAAATCCAACTACCATACGATCACGACCATGACGGCCCCTCATTATATCATATGAATTTGTATTGTATTTTAGAAGAATCATGTAAATCTTTAAGCATAGACAATATAATTCTTACCTGTAAAAAAAATAACCAGCATTGGCTAAAACGTCAGGTAGTTGTTTAGCAGTATATGGTCAATCATTGAATGACTTCATTTTTAATCGAAATAACTGAAATGCTGGGTACTTAAACTTGACTGTGTTTTCTTGATAATTTATCTGGTTGATTGCTTCGTGTTTAATAGACCAGCTATGAAAGCGATGTTCCTTTACTTGATTTTGTGTCTAAGTTTAATGGTGGATAGCATATGACTCTCATATTCAATTCAGGCCATATCCTGTCATACCAATCAACAATGAAAATGCTATACATATTCGACCCGGTGCAAACAGACCACACACTACCACAAAAATCAATGAAAACATAAACATGGACAGTACAAAAGCGAGATCCATGGATGATTGTTGTTGACTTACTACTTACTACGAAAGTAAAATATGTTGGTTAAATACCAATACACTTAGGACGAAGATAGTAACTGACACTTCTAACATATCTATTGCATGGCGGGAGTAATACTCTGACTCACTGGAGAAGATTGTTGGTTAAAGACCAATACACTAAGGACAAAGATAGTAACTGACCCTTCTAACAGATTTATAGCATGGTAGGAGTAATACTCTGACTGACAGGAGAAGATTGTTTGCTAAAGACCAATACACTTAGGACAAAGATAGTAACTGACCCTTCTAACAGATTTATAGCATGGCAGTAGTAATACTCTGACTCACAGGAGAAGATTGTTGGTTAAAGACCAATACACTTAGGACAAAGATAGTAACTGACACTTCTAACAGATTTATAGCATGGCAGGAGTAATACTCTGACTCACAGGAGAAGATTGTTGGTTAAAGACCAATACACTTAGGACAAAGATAGCAACTGACACTTCTAACATATTTATTGCATGGTAGGAGTAATACTCTGACTCACAGGAGAAGATTGTTTGCTAAAGACCAATACACTTAGTACAAAGATAGTAACTGACACCTCTAACAGATTTATTGCATGGCAGGAGTAATACTCTGACTCACTGGAGAAGATTGTTTGCTAAATACCAATACACTTAGTACAAAGATAGTAACTGACACTTCTAACAGATTTACACTCTAACTCACTGAGGAATATATACAATCTATGGTTAGGACTTTCAATAGTTATCTTTTTGTAAGAAAAACGAAGATATCTGGGTCAGTCCGGTCGACGCGTTCCTGAAATAACATTATAAAGACACGCTTAATATGGAAACATTGGAAAACCAAATAATTTAAAAAGGTGTTTGATATCTAGAAAACCAAAATGGCCAATCATGATGTTTATAATATGTCATTATAGTCAACGTCACTTGCTGTAAATTAGATATCTACGTTTTTTATAAATATATTGTTAATTTGTACACTTACATCATGGTTTATAGACCAGTATTATCTGTGAACATCTCTGGACCATTCGAGTAAACCCCTTGCTCAATCATAATATCAATACACTGTAGCCAACTCAATATCTCATCTGAAGTTCGCTTAAACGCATCATTGCAAGCTTTATTTATCCAGTCGCATTTTTTTTTTATAAATTGTAGCCAAAAACAAAATGCGATCTACTTTCTTCTTATATGGGCACATATGACTTAGCAGAATTCGTGGCAGTAGTGTATTTCCTTCATATAAATGTGGCACCGTTATATTCCATTTAGCAAAAACATGGTTAATTCTATCTTTATCACGAACAACTTTGGTATCATATCCGAAGAGAAATTTACATTCTTCGGTAGTAATGCCTCGGTTTCCTCGGGATTTTGCATGTCTGGTGTCATCTGTAGTAATACCTCGGTTGCCTCGGGATTTAACCTGGCAGGTGTCGTCTGTAGTAATGCCTCGTTTTCCTCCGGATTTAACATGACTGGTATCAAGTAGATCATATATCTCGGATTTGTTTTCATTTAAGAATTGCTCAAGAGTTCTTCCAAGTAGATTTAAACTATAAAACCAGTAAACACTGTCACAAAAATGATCTAGCAAGCATCCTGCTAGTACAATATAAATTTCATTAATGCTTATATCTTTAGAACGAATGTTGATTCCACTATTGTGCTTAGGGTTTGACAAGTCTTCCTCGAACAAACCATGTAAATGTCTTGGTTGTAGTTGTCGATGATCTTGTAATATATAATGCAATGTGCACTGATTGCATCGTATTCTGTTATAACACAAATGATATATATCATAGTAGTGGCTGCGTATCCATTCAGGAAATGTCATATTGTGCAAGCGTAGGCTACAATTGACAATGACATGTATAATTTGTCTCGAGTCATGTTGAATATGTCTACGCAACGCATATAGTCGTTCACTACATTATATCTCTGTACCTTTAGTATCCATTATGTTTATATGTACGAAAAGTTTGAAGATACCAAACAGGAAATCAGAAACCGTAAATCGAATGAAATTACCATAGTTGTCTATTTTGTTTAATTTGTTATAAGTGTTCCGTCTTCACAATCCATTTTGTCATCTACAAAGTCATGAAGTAAAATGTATTATTCTTTTTAAGTACACTAAGTTAATATCAATCCTGAATTATTCCCATATTATTTTCCTTTGAGGTCTCTCCCGATCACGAGTTGAAATAATTTAAACGTTGATGAAATATGGGGTATTTATATATCATTCTAATTTTAGATAGACATAAAAGATTACATATATTGCTTGCAAGTCAATAAAGCTAAATAAGCGTATCAATTTGATATGTAAACACCAGAGCTAAGGGCGGCAATGAAATTACAACTCAAAATATATAATATCAATACTATACACCGCCATGTACTTGACAGAATAGTGTTGGTGTGGAGTGTTGGGGGAATCGTAGAGTGAAATAACTCTAAAGATAATTCAACATTTTCAATATCCCAAGTCTTCCTAAATTATCAACAAAATCAGCCCATATTCTATAAATAAACCAGGTGAATAACCCATTTCTCCCAAAACCACTATAGAAGACTCGATATGATTCAAGTATTCTTCTTTCCTGCCACAGTGGTAGTAATGTCTAATGATTAATTGCTATAAATATTCTATGCATCTTATTTAAAAGAACATAACACCCCAAAAAGCTTCGCTGCAGTCTCGTAATTTCCCCCAATGTGTTTTATGTTTATCGAGCATTTAGCGGAGTTTACTAAACAGCAACGGCATGTTGACTAAAATTGTGTTGAGTAATGTGGTTATAAAGGAGTAAAAAGCTTACATTTTCTGGATAATGAGTTGTCGTACATAGAAAACACGAACAGGGGCGCAAAAAAGACGTCTTTTTTAGTTGATGCATGCCCAAGTTTGAACGACACAATATAAATCAGATGAGTAAAACCTACTGGTGGCGAGCGGTAGTACGACTTAATATTTCGATCTTTCTTGCCTTGTAGATAAGAAGAATAGAGGACCGGCACATACCAGGGGTTATTATCATGATTGTATGGATATACATATACACGAGCACATTAAATAAAGGGAAAAAGATGAAATAATAAAGAAATGTTTATTGAAAATAAATATGCAAATAGGAAGTTAAAAAGGGGATGGTAATTCAATGTCACAAGCGTCTGAGGTTTAGATTTATTTTCTTCCGGATGAAATATTGTAAATCTTACCGACTTCTTCTCTTTGTATACGTCATGACAATGTCACGTTCCGACATTGATAGTGAATATGATAGAATACTTTAGAAATATTTTAGATTAACAGTATAGACAACAACAGTGTTCTATGTGATGAAGTGTTCTTACCTTATTGAAATACTGACTTGATTATAGGGACCACCATGGCTGTGATCGTATGGTACTGATGTTGCGAGTTCGAATCTTGGTCAGGGCGAGGTGTACAACATTATATGATAAAGTTTGTCAGTGACTCCAACAGATCGGTGATTTTCTCCGGGTCCTCCGGTTTCCCCCACCAATAAAATTGACCGCCATGGATATAACTGAAATATCGTTGAAAGTGGCGCTTAACACCATCAAACAAACAAACAAACAAACAAACAAACTGACCTGATTAAAATTCATTATATATCTCACAGCAATCTCACAGCAATCTTTTCATACAGGTATATACACACCAATGCCTCGATCCAATCAAAAGTCAATGTTGGTGTGTTGCTTTAAATACATGTCTTATTCGTATTACATTTTTTCTCAATCAATTATTTGCAATTCCACGAATTAAATCATTTAGTTTTTTAGTGCGTGTTTGTCATATGAAGTGATAACGGTGAACAATTAAACATAATGTCTGATTTATTAGTTAAAGGATATGTTTTGTCCGTTGATAGATAAAACAATGATTATTGTTTATTTAGTACTACTATACTTGAATTGAGAGATACATGTGTTTCCTGTCATATAAAGAAACAGTCTGTTTAATACTCATCGATTTTTGTTATTGCATAGTCCGAGATTTTCCAAAAACTACACCTTTACTAATAGGATGTAATACGAAATAGGAAAATCCACAGTAGTTATTCATAGTTGACCCCATTTAACAGAACAAAACAAAAATGCAAAATAATGTAAAACATAAATTGTCTGTATATAAACACGTTTGAATGTATTCAAAATCGTGTTCGTTCAGCATAATAAATATGTTTTTGTTTTTAGCATCATTGTTTACTAATACCCTTAAAAACTGTGAATAGATATAATTTCACTGTATCAAGGTGACATTTGCACTTTGGATATTTGTTAAATGATAATGCTATCATTAGATGGGGTCGTTTTACGCTTGGTTATTTCAATACTTGGAGAAATTATTAGTTAGCGTAAGGGGCATTTGCAATGTCTAATGCGAAACATCGGTGAAGATTATCACTCACTTATTTAGAGATGACGGTTTAGTAGATCAGGTCCAGAATATGCTATCATGAATGATAAGCCAGCATCCAGGGTTAGGGTTAGGGTTATGGTGTTTAGTAGATCAGGCCCAGAATATGCTATCATGAATGATAAGCCAGCATCCAGGGCTAGGGTTAGAGTTATGGTGTTTAACGCCACTCTCAACAATATTTCAGTTATATCCAGTCACTGCTACATATACAATGCATGTGGTATTTATCAGTAAATAACGGTAATAACAAAATTACCGAACACAGAGCAATCTTCCAAAGGGAAATTAAAAACTCATAAATCAATAAACAGACAAAATCAGTCAACAACCGGGAAACTGGAAAATCGCAACGGTCCTGACTTGGTACAGGCATTTCTAAAGAAATGATGGATTGAATCAGATTTTACGCCGCCAACCTCTCGCTTCCATTACGGTTCAAAGGTTCCCGTTGTCACTAAAACAGCATTTACAACAATACTGGAAAAAAAAATTCATTTATTTGATGTTTTATGTATCTACTTTATAATATTATTAATGATACAAAACATGCCAAATTATGGGAGATGTTTACTATCAATAACATGAACTGAAAAAAGAAATTAAAATTGAGAGTTACACCTATATCTCTACATATATTTAAAGATAGAAATAATAATAACAGTTGATTGAAATGAAGATTTTATTTCTGAAATGACTAGTAGATTTACTGCATTTTATGACAAATCAATTTTAAAGAGACAGCTTAAGATAAGTTTATGTATCATTTACATTAAAAGTATTCTTGTTGAAATGAAACTTTAATTCAAGTTACTTTCTAACTGACTTGATTGTTATGTACCTATCTAGGTGCACCACGATACATATATATATATATTATGGTAGTCTATTTACAATGGTTATTATTGTAGTCAGATACTTCTAGGTAAGAATTAAATTCATGTTCATAATTAAGTTTAAATATCTTAATCATGACCTGGATTAAAGGATTGCTTGAAATTACACAACTGTATATCACCGCCAATCTTCGTTCCTGTTCTATTTTAAGCAGCGATGAGAACTTTAAATGTCTTTGCTTAAACACCTATCATGAGTTAATATGGACATGCTTACCGGACATTGTTTGGTCTCCATGCACAGTTTTACCAAGACACACTATTGCGTTCCTAAAATGTTGAAATATTAATTGCAATTAGTTCTGTACACCAGTGCCATTTTCGGCCATCACGTGGAATCACCTGGGTCACCAAGGCTTTCAACTACTAAGTATTTGACGTTCACTTACTGATCCTCCATTGGCACAAGTGCACCAATTGAACATCCAACCAATACTAATACTGTGTTTCTGTTTTTAAATGGGGGATGAGGCATTGAATAACCGTTAGATCTTTGTGCCACTAAATGTTTTGGATTTTGGAGTGGTATGTCTGTGCCATCTGCAATACGATTGGTTAATGGCACACTTAAATTGAAATCTGATCGACTAGAAAACGTACTAAATCCTTGTGGGGCCACAAGTCAGACTCCTTTAATTGTCTAGACGTAAGAGTTATCGAGGATATCAAGATTTATTCATAGTTGTGTACCTTCTTGATTTGATAAGTGTAAAACAAAAACAATGTTCGATATTTAGCTGTACCACTCTGTTGTTTAAATAATTTAGTTTATATACTCCATCACGTAGGCTAGCGATGTAGTTTCCATATCTAGTATGAATTAATACCGATCATCGTCAGGCCTAAAGTTTTCAATGGCTAGCAAAATATATATTTAATTATGATTTTTTTTAAGTTGAATGTTTTAGTAACAAACATTCTAACATCAATAGGATGTTTTAAGCTTTTAACTACCATTTGTATGTATCACAGCCTACATTATCTGTCACCGTATTACCCGTTACTTTAAAAAAAAGTATCAAACAAAATGGTATATTGTTTGCTGGTTTTTTTATAAAGCAAATAAAAGATACTTGTTCATTCCAATGAATAATAAAGTTATTTCAATACAAATATTCTTATGCATGATTCTACGTTGATACTGAATACAAGAGAACATATGATAACATACTTTTTGTTTGTTTTTGTGTTTTTGTTGGTATTCTGAGTAATTTGCTGTGGTGTCTAAATGCGTTGGTCATTTCTTTTACCATTTTGATATGTAAAACAATATGTCTAACATATATTTTCTATAATTATACAGGGTACAGTATATCACATAAACACCAATAGCATTTTTATAAAGTTTTAGTGTTTAACCAGTACAGCACCAGCATATATGGAAATACTGATTATTAACAACAAAATTAAAATACCAGTTTTATTGAATCTGTCTTGGTTAAACTTCATTTGGGTATAACCGTGGAAACCAAATGAATTAAAAGAAAAGAAAATGAGCAAGAGAAAAAGGAACTACACCCCCACCTCCCCACCCGAAAAGATTATTGATAATTTCTCTTTAATGTGACAAGTATGTGCATAAACATATTTTCTTATCTATTTTGCACGAAGAGTTTGAAGATACTAAACGGCTTATCAGAATCCCTAATTCGGAGAAGAACAGAAAACACAATGACCAAAAGATAAAGGACAAAAGTATACAAACAACGATATAAAAGGCAAACAAATAAAACTAAAGATTGAGTAACACGGAACCCCATGAATACCACGATACCTTTGATTCCTTCACTAGTATTAGTGTTGCATCTCCAAATGACAACTTGTGTTTTTTATATATTTGTATTAAAAGTAATTTAAGCGGTGATGGGAAACAACATAGTTTGATACAGATATCACTTAAAGATATGTGACGCGCCATGACATTTTGGGTCCAAATGCGGCATTACGTAATCAAAGAAGTAACGTCACAAACGTCGCACATTGCAAATGTAAATTTCTCCAGCTGTTTTAATTTGTTCTACAATTAAAGGTCTTCTGTTTGTTGAAAACTTATTCACGATTAACAGAACTTGCATTTATATTGAATAATTAAATTCGAACATGTTCACGCAATCGATTTATATATAAATATCTGTAAATTTTGAATCTATTTTAAGAAAAGAAAGTACAATATTATCTCCCCTAATCTCAATTTCCTTTGTAAGGAAAAACGATTTGTAAACCAGATGTGAAATTAATCTTTATAAGCAAAAATAGTGAGAAGATGGAGGACTTTATATAATTTAGTTAATCCAGTACTGCAAGTACGATACCCCCGGAAATAATTTCCTACAATGGTGATGATTTTCTGGACGAGATCGATCGCGTAAATGATTTGTTGTTTGGAAATGTCGAACTTCACTCCATCGACCGTCACCGAGACTTCGAAACAAATGAAAATAATCTTGACGAAAGCGACGATGATGAACAACTTGCAGAAAATAATGACAATTAAAATAGTAGCAGTTAATTTTCCGTTTGACTGAGTGATACAAAAGGAACAGAAAACAGAGTAAGATTTTAAAGAAAAAACGTGGGTGTGTGCGCCCACAGGCGCTTGAATTTCAATGATTTAAATAATAAAAAGAGTGAAAAAATATAGTATACTGGTATATATAGTATATATGTTACAGTAAATTTGTAAAACCAGTAATTTTGCGAAATAACTACAAAATCAACAATTTTGTAAAATTACTAAAACAGGTCAGTAATTTTATAAAATTACTGAAATAAACCAGTAATTTTACAAAATTACTAAAACTACAACATTTATTTGGAAAATTTACTGATTGGATTAATTATTGTTTAAGTTAAAGGAATTCATATCAGGTGATAAATAAATACATGTACATGTGTTTAGGGCCTGTTGAAATTAGGTTTGTACATTTTAGCAAAAAATAGAAGTCATCATTCTGGTATAGGGCACAGTATAAAGCTATGTTTGGGGTAGATGCCAAAGTCGGGCTTACTTCTTCTTCCCTGTCCGATGAAATCATTTCCAAAGTTGACACCGAAGAACATCTTTTTGATCTGGCCAGGGAGGTGAATACGAACACCGATATTAATTCTGCCCATTCAACTGATGATGAGGCAATGGACACCTCTGAAGTCCAACCGTTTGTCGGAACTTCAAACGTTTGTGTAGTTTGTCAGGATATTGTGTTTGGTGAATTTAAATGTCTTCCTTGCAACAACAATATACATGTGAAATCAGTTTATTTCTTAAGCCCTCTGACATTTTAGCGGACAATTTCATTTCGTTCCGACAAGCGGTCAGATTGAATTCAATTTGTGATTATCAGGGGTTTCAGAAGTGTGGATGTTCCGACAAAAATTGTTGTGAACAAAATCGATGTGCATGTCGTAAAGCGGGAAAGTTAGGCAACAGTAGATGTCATTCAAACATGTCTTGTAAAAATAAATGATCATAATATTACTATTTCATATTTTGAGTGATGTAAAATTGTTTGTCATGCATTTCTTGAAACTAGTAAGATCAACAAAAATCTGCAGTCATTTATCATTTAACGTAGGTTTAAGAATATTAATTAATAAAGTTTCGTTTTTTCTTCTTAAAAAATCACCCTCTGTATTAACTTTATATAGCGAGAATACTTAGAAATGTCCTCCAGAAAAAAGATGGAAATGTTAATTAGCTCTTATTATAGTAAGGTCCTGGTGCCTTGTTTGTTGTCTATGAAATTTCAACGGGAATGTCAGAGTTCCATAAAATTAAACAATCGTCAAGACAACTCTTCCTGTTTTGTCGTACATACGATGCAAATTATTGTCCGTAGTTATTCAAAAGTTGTTCGTATAACATATGTTCAAGGTATCCAAGAACAAGAGTAGCGTAAGTTGGCTCCATTTTAGTTCCCATTACGGGTCCTCTTTTCTGTCATTAAAACTTACCGTCAAAATAGAAAACATTTCTTTCAGGAATAAAGGCACGAGGATGACGGAACGAGAACCTGTCTTCTCCGAATATGCGAAAATGTATTTTGACGTTGACGTCTCCGAAAAAAAGTTGTCTAACGTCACATTAGCGCCTTGTGACATTGTGGTTAGACACGGCATTTAGTACATACTTAGTGTATTTTTTAAGCTGGAAAATAAAAAAAAAGATTCATTTAGAGGAAATATACAATTTTATGTATGTGAAATAACTTAGTTAAATACATTTCTCTTGATGTGTCATTTTTTCGAATTTCGCATGGTGTATTCCGAAAAGTGTAGAAATAATAAATGAAGATTTTGTGACATTTTGGTTAGACACAAAATGTGTGATTATATAGCTTTTTGACCATTTATACATTAACTATGCAAACTTTCACTAATTTTCATTTACTTAACAAGTCATCAAGAGGGGATAAAATGGGTAAGGAAAGCACGCAACGCATAGAAAACGTCGGAAAAGGGACACCGTGACAGCAAAAGATTTATTTGAGTGCGTCTGGTATTAGTTTAGAAATTCGTTTTTTTCTGGAAATAAATGTGATATTCTGAATGCATATTCTGTCCTTTAAATGTGAACCTTATTTTGTATAAATGTTTTCAAGAATAACTTTTTTATAGGAATGTGCTTAAAAGTAATAAATCGCCAACGTCAATGATGTACGATTTGTGACACATTTGGAATATGAGGTAAAGTGTGTTTTATACTAATACTGCTTAACCATTTTATATGAAATTTCCATTGTTCGATTTGTAATTAACTATTTATACTGTATATATGTTTTCGGATTAAACAAAATGCTCGCATAACTTTTAAAACATCTCTAACCTTCTTTCGTCAACTCCGTTTTCGTCCATTTTTGTCATGTCCACATCCAAGGAACAACACCTTTGTCTTTGTACAACGCATAATTTCAATAATGACATCATACAAATTATGACGTTATGTACAGCAAAGACTGCTTTTTCCAGAAATGTTTGGTTTATCAATATGCGTCTAGAAACAACAGAGATATTGATGTAATTCGAAGCAAGCCTTTTCCCTCTGTTACCTGTCCACATGCAAAAACACCGTTTCAAGCACAAAATATCGTTCACCCTATACGTTTAGCGATATGATTGTAAGATTTATTCTAGCAGTCTTTAAACTACAATTATTCTCCAACATTTTGATACCAGTATTGACTATAATAGCCACAAATTTCAATAGCAACATTAAAATTTTTATGATCATCGTATGCCCAGTTATTTTTTTTTATCAGGAACCTTAATGTTTGATGAGTGCGGAAGGGCTTACAAGTCAAAGCCTGGCTTGAAGGACAATACACTAGAGGTTTCCATGAGCCTATATAGCTCAACTGGGTATAATAACAACATCAGTCAATAAAACGTGATAACATCGGTAAAAAAATAACAAATGTAGACCTCGTCATTACAGACCCCCTCTTCAAAAAAATTTGGGCAGGAGTTCCCCCTTTAATGTAAGTTATCAACATTGCTGTAAAAACATAAATGTCAATGAAACTCTAAATTTAGCATTTACTACTTCACATTTTGTAATAGAGTTGGTTGTGAAAATTGTTTCTCCTTCAAAGATAAATGGGGTTGCTTTCTTTAAATGTTAAAGATGATTGACGTAACCATTTAGCCTTAAATAGATCGACAATAACTTGGGCAATTAACAAGAAAATTTTTAATTCTGAAGAAATAGATTTAATTAAGTTTAAAATCATAAGTATTCTGGTAAAGTAAAATAAAATAAAGTAATTTTTATCAAAAGTCGGAATCATATATATACAACATGATAATTACAAGCCACATGCAAAATATTATTAAAATCCATCCATATTTACTGTAGTTATCGCGTAAGCAAGACACAATTCTCAAAATGTGTGATTTTCTAACCAAAAACTAAGATTTTCCCCCAAAACCCTTCCTTTAAATATTTCCTTGTAAACACCCATCCAGGAATGATAATTAGAAGCCACATGCAAAATATTATTCAAATCATCCATATTTACTGAAGTTATCGCGTAAACAAGACACAATTCTCAAAATTGGTGATTTTTCAACCAAAAACTAAGATTTTACCCCAAAACCCTTCCTTCAAATATTGCCATGTAAGACCCTATCCAAGATAATAATAATTACAAACAACATGCAAAAAATTATTCAAATCCATCCATGTTTGCTCAAGTTATCGCGTAAATAAGAAAATGTGACGGACGGACAGACAGACAGACGGTCGATATTACTATATTAACAATAGCGGATTTTTTTTATCTTGACTCTAAATTTTTATGCTGACTTTCAATTTATGAATATTATAACATGGACACAAACTACATATACATATAATCATGGCATGACATGAGGAAGACCAATACCTAACTCCATAAATTCACAAAAAATGAAATAGTAAGATAAACACGATGTTTGTATATACCATACAAAATCAGTGATATTCATTGACCTTGATGTCAGAGGTCAAGGTCAAATTAATATAATGTTTGTAGATGTTCTATATAGCTAGCATGTATCATCATTTGAATACATGTACAAGGTTCACATTAATTGCTTTAAAGGATCCATATTTTCACCCAGTATAAATGATATGCATGCTGTGTTATTTGAAAAGAAAATGACATTTTTTTATTGATTTTTTTCCGATATCTGGAGAACCATTAAAATTTGATTCTGTAATATCTCTGAAACTACTTGGTATATACCTATACAATTTTGCATGTGGACTTTTGGGTATATAACCTTTACAAAAATGCAAAAAAACTCATTTTGGAGTGACACCTCATTTGGACCCAAAATCTCATGTCACATATTTTAATCTTTTTTAACAATAAGGATATATCTTCTAAACGTTAACGGATTGTAGTTCACTGGAAACATATATATATGTATAGCTGATTACAATTATTAGGTTGTAAAACTGGGTATTTAAACCAAATGTGAATCATATTGGTTACTAATTTCTAAGCGGTGTAGTAGTATTAAAACTGTCAAATGTAAGTTCTTTAAATAATTGTTTGATGTGAAATAATTGTTTGATTGCAAGCATATATTTTTTTTTATTTGATTTAATTCTGAAATATATTTAAAGAAATTCTTATATCAGTTTAATATTACTATATTATTTTAAGGGCAAGCTACAAGAACTGGATTTCATTGCAAACATATACTGCTTTTTTCTTAATTTGAATCAAATTAAGCTTCTGAAATATATGTTAAGAAATTCTGCTATCCTAAGAGCAATATTCAAAAACAATAGGGGAGCCATTAGTGGAGCAGGAACTGCTTACCCTTCCGGACTGTTTGATGTTTACTAAGGGTAGCTCTTGCCCCTACACATAAAAAAAACAGTTTTGTTTCAATGACATTAATTCCAGTGCTATGCCACGTCTCGACGAAAATCAGTGTCTTTGTGCTATTGGTATGCTCCAAGCTGGACTTGCTCAGAACGTTTTCACTAGACATTTTGGCTGTCATCGCAACACGATACTGTCATTATGGAGTCAATTTAGACAAGCTGGCAACACTAAAAACCGCAGACGTTCACGTCGTCACGATAACCACATACATGTAAGGCTGGTGCATCTGCGAAATCGATTCCATACGTCAATTCTCACTGCAAGAAGCATCCCAGATTACGACCGATCAGCTCTAGAACTGTTCGCAATAGACTTCGTGAACATAACATCCCGCAATCCGTCCAATTCGTTGCCTAGACACCGAGGAGTTAGGCTGACGTGGTGTAGACGTTAGGTACGATTCAGAATACAGGATGGGGTCAGCATCCTGTTTACAGATGAATCCCGATTTCACTTAGAGAGCAGTGATGGCCGTTCTCGTGTTTACCGCCGTGTAGGAGAACGATGTGCAGACACCTGCGTCATTGAATGTCAATCGCTTAGTGGGGGCAGTGTTATGATGTGGGGAGGCATAATAGCACATGACAGAACACCATTGGTTGTTGTCGCCGGAAATGTGACCGGTATGCGCTATCTAAATGAAATTGTTCAGCCTTATGTCATTCCGTTGATCCAAGCTCAGGCCAACAACGTCACATTTCAGCAGGACAACGCTCGACCACATGTTGCGACAGTAGTGCGTGACTATCTGATACAGCACAATGTTGATTTGTTACCACGGCCAGCAGTTTCACCCGATCTTTAACGCATTGAGCATGTTTGGGATGAAGTGGAACGACGGTTACGCCATCTACCAAATCAGCCAGTGACGTTAGCGGAAATTGGTTCGGCATTGATCCGCATTTGGAACAATATCCCACAAGTATTTGTCAACATCCTGGTTAGATCAATGAGTCGCCGTTGCCCAGCATGCATTAGTGCAAATGATGAACACACACGCTATTGACTTTATTAATGTCTAACGAGCTCTGTGTTGTTTAAGACGTCTACCAAATGAATTCAAGTGACGTTTAAAGGTTATTGGTCTGATAGGTTGGTGAAAAAATTATTCGACAATATACTGTCCACAAATATTAAATTGTATTTTGATATTGATCTTTAATTGATTTTTTAGCAATGCACAGTTTATGATTTTCACTAGTATATATATATATTTATATATATATTACTTCAATTAATTTAAGGTATGGCTGAAAACAATAGGCCAGATGAAACGGAGACGAAAGACGTACTTGACTTCGGTGAATACAATGCAAAGGATGACAACAATGAAAATGGGATCCGTAAGTTAAATTTGAATTCTAAAAATTATATACATATTGCATTTATATGAAATGTCAAACTTTGAGTATATATCACAGTTACGTGTTGTATAATTTCATGCTTTTACTTAGTGCTTATACATTGGTGAATGATCAGACAAATACATTTTTGAGGCGATTCTGTAAGCATTCTTGATTTAATAGCTTAGTACTCAGAATACGGTGACGTTGAAAAAAGTCAGAATATAAACTGCTTGAGAGTAGCGGTTGATGTGTGAAAATTAAACTCCACACGCGGGGCGGTTGGTATAATACTATTTTGCGGAAAATGTGTACTGGTAAAACTACAGTCGTTTCTGTTGTCATATAGCCATCTCAAATGTTAAAATAGTAAACACAATGTCGGGTATGACAACTATATTCTGTATCAAATTATTAGTGAAACTAAAGTTTGTCAGTGATTTTCTCCGTGTATTCAGGTATTTTAACCCCTTAAAGCTTAACGCCAGGATGCAACGGAAATATTGTTGAAAGTGGCGTTAAGCACCGTAACCCTAACCTTATTAATGACAACATAGTAGCGCTGATCTCATTGGTTGCATGTGCAAATGTACGTACGTGTTTGGATTTCCAAAGAGGATATCAGAAGCTAGTTTTATTTATTTGTCAAATATTATCAATTCTAATTCTGCTAATTCCATTAGATATTTAGGTTTATGGTATTTAACGCCACTTTCAACAATATTTCAGCTATATACCGGTATTTTGTTAGACATATAACATATTGAATATCACTTTTCAAATCATTTTGAATGGAACAGTTTCATAGCTTGTTCACAGCAATCAGTTATTGTGTTGTTTGTTCCTCTTCAATATACGGATTCTGATTGCCTCTTTGGTATCTTCAAGCTCGTCTGAAGGAAGTGATTAAATAAGGTGTATAATATTGTAGGAATTACACTAGCCGTCAAAGCAGGACAGAAGGCAGTCCAATCAATACGTAGACAGAATGACACAAATGTTGATACTGAATATGCATACCTTATTACAGTGATCAGTGCATCTGAATCTTCAACAGTAGGATCCAGTACTTGTATAACAGAAAACAATATTACTGCATCAACAGGAGGCCATGAATTGTTGCTTGTCAGATCACCACAGGAACAGCATGATTACAATCAACAAGGTAGTAGTCTTATTCTGTGTCATACTTTCTCACCAAATATAAAAATACATTGAATTAAACTTATCAGATAAGCCTGGGTTTACATAACCTAATGTTTTGACAAGAATGCCCATGTTTTCGGACTAAATTCCTTGTTGTAATGATACATCACTGTATTGTCTGCTCAACTGCAACATCGTTTTAGCGGACAAGTTTTCATCACGGTTAGTTTTTGTCTTGCATGTTGCAACGAGTACACCAGGTCTTTGGGACTTGGTCTCCTTACCTTCAACACTAAATGATCGAAAGATAGGACGAGGTAATTCTTTAAGCATTCTTGATTTAATAGTTTAGTACGCAGAATACGATGACGTTGAAACATTCTGAATATAAACTGCAAGTTCGAGTGTAGCGGTTGAGGTATGAAAATTAAACTCCATATGCGGGCGGTTGGTATAATACTATTTTGCGGAAAATGTGCAATGGTAAAGATACAGTCGTCTCTTGTCATAAAGTCATGTAGAATGTTGACCATTGGTGTCAAATGTTCAGAACTTAAACAGAATTTCGGGTATCACAGCTATATTTAGTATCAAGTTATCAGTGACTCTCAAATTTATCAGTGACATGCAGCAAGTCGGTGGTTTTCTCCGGGTACTCCGATTTTCTACACCCATAAAACTTACTGCCACGATGCAACTGAATATTGTTGAAATTGGCGTTAAGCACCATATTCTTAACCTTATTAATGTCCACCTAGTAGCGCTGATCTCATTGGTTGCATGTGCAAATATACGTCCGTTTTTGGATTTCCAAAGAGGATATCATAAGCTAGTTTTATTTATTTGTCAAATATTATCAATTCTAATTAATGGTGTTTTATACTCCACTTTCAACAGTATTTGAGCTATATTCCGGTATTTCGTTAGACATATACCATATTGGTTATCACTTGTTCATAGCAGTCAATTATTCAAATTAATTGCTAACTTAGTGCAGTGATTAAAGAAGGTGTATTATATCGTAGGAATTACACCAGTCGTCTCAGCTGGACAGATGGCAACCCCATCAAAACGTACAGAGAATGACTTAACTTTTAATATTGGATCTACATAACCTATAACAGTAAGCAATGCATCTTCTACAGTAGGATCCAGTACATGTACAACATAAAACAATAGTTCTGCATCAACCAGAGGCCATGCATTGTTGGTTGCCAGATCACCACAGGAACAGCACGATAACAATCAACAAGGTAGTAGTAGTATTCTGTCTCATACTTTCTCACCATATTTAAGAATACGTTGAATTAAACTTATCATGTCCAACTGATTTTGAATTTTTTGTGTTGCAAATTTGAACCATAAAATAACTTAGCCACGCCGCTTACAGTATTACAGTATCTGCTAATATCCAGTAAAGTGAGCGGTTGTGTATATGTGTATTAGGGGTGTCGATTGTACCTCCATTTTGCCGATTTGTCAATTAAATTTTGAACCTTTTCTGACAGCCTGTTATTTGTTTATCTATCTTTTATTAGATTTACATAATTATCAGATATAGTTCATGACATATTTGCAGTTGATTAATATTTTTGACCCTTTGCCTTCCAGTGATAGACAAACTGAAGAAGGAACATACAGAATTGAAACAGAAGATGATGTGTGTTATTTGTAGAATTAAAGGCTTTGAATAAGTCGTTCAATCATGTGGCCACTTGACAAGTGACGTGTGTTCCGAACTTGACATGTGCATGTGCAATGCACACATTACTATTAAACATGTGTGCATATTATCACGAAAAGTTCTTGACGCTCATTTATTCCAGTAAACAATTTTGTGAAATGATTATGGAAAATGTTGGGAAACACTCGTTCGCGTATTCTTACTCCGTTGCTAATAATGTGCCTTAGCAATTGTTACGATTTTCACATAAAAACGATGTTCGGTTCCTGCTTACCTCCATTTGTTTGTAAGATTTCTCATGTTTTAGTTACGGTATTATCATGTGCTTTTTTGTTTGAATATAGTGGTGTCTAACACGTATTGATCGTATGGGTGACATTGCGGTGTCTTCTGAAAGGAAGGAACTGCTTTCCCTTCACGAATGTCTGAATTCACCCACGGTTTTTGCAGGGATTCGTGTTGGTCATTTTTTTTAGTTTTCTTTTTTTTTTCTTTTTTTTTACTTTGCTTGTCTTCGTTTCTGTGTCTTTTGTGCCCAATGTTGCAGGTTTCTCTGGATTGTCCGTTATTGAGTGCCTGTTAACAAGCCAGACAAGTGATCGATCATGTGTTTGTGTATTAGATGTATCGATTTTGCATCATTCTACTATTTTTGTATATGATTTTGGAGCTCTTTCTAGATCATGGTAATTATTTCTTTCGCTTTATTACATAATTTTATTTATGCCCTCCTCCTTCCAGACTAAAAATCTGGCCAGTTGCCAGAATAAAACAAACAACATATAAATTGCGAACATTTTTACTTATTCTAAAAAAGTAAACATTTTTATAAACATATTATACATGTCCATTTTTTGTCAATACAAAAAACATCATAATTAACAATATCAATCTTTGGCCTTAAAGAGGGGTCACATGGCCCCAGCCAAATATACATATGCATATAACAACAAGAGAATTAACAATGTAATTTAATTCAAAACAAATTAAGCAGGTGGAGAATGGGGATGGAGGGTGGGAAATTAAAAATCCAATGACTGACAAATTACTGTTGTTTTGACACAAATTAATAATTAATTAGCTGATGTCTTAAATATATCTACCAATCAGATTGCGTTAAACTTATCTAACTATTGGGGCTCCATGAGGGAGTCAGTGATGCCCAATGTAAAAATAGGAAATAAAACAAAGTACAAAGAGAAAGCTATCCATTCGTTAGCATAAAATTCGCTATTTAAATAGCTTGCATGTATGCCCTCCTCCTTCCAGACTAAAAATCTGACCAGTTGCCAGAATAAAACAAACAACATATAAATTGCGAAAATTTTTACTTATTCTAAAAAAGTAAAAAATTTTATAAACATATTATACATGTCCATTTTTTGTTAATACAAAAAACATCATAATTAACAATATCAATCTTTGGCATTAAAGAGGGGTCACATGGCCCATAAGGTTAGATGAAGGACATACAGAACTTTATCTAAGCTACCCCCAAAAAGGCCAAGGCAACTAGCAAGACAACCTACTGTTGAACTGACGATAGAAAAGGGGATCATAAAAAATAAAACAACATAAAAATTAATATGAATGATAAAAATTAGTTTACAAACGCCACTAGCGTAATCATCATTATTACCAACATGTACATATACATGTATATATTGCCCAATTCATGACTTGAATTATGTATGTGCACTATACTAACAAACAAAATGTGTGCAAGACTAAGAACATTGTTATTTCTTGATATAAAAGTACATACAAAATAAAAACACAATTCTCTGAAAAATAGAGCTACAAATTGTGTGAATAAAAACACATTCAATTTATATGAGTTGCTATTAGAACAGAGCAATGACACACTACCAGGGTAACAGGAAAAAAATATTTGTAATTTAACAATATTGTACAATGTAATAAATTTGATTACCGGCCAAAGCAGGTAACCATCCTACCATGGATAAAGTATTTTCTCAACCAGTACTAGTTCTACACATGTAACCCAACTGTAGCCTATTTCGGGAAAAACAATGTTTTATGAAGTATAGTTTGATCTTATGTATTTACGAAATGCATTGGAATTCCATCTTCCCATGGATCTTATCTGAGCATCAGATAGGCCCTTTTCTGCTGCAAATGATGCAGCTCCAATTCTAAAGCTATGTCCTTTATATCTTGAGCTATCCAAAACCACAAAAAGCAAGACATTTGTGCAAACATTTGTCGAAATATGACCTTGACATAGGACGACCATCTTGAAAAAGGAACAAGGGACCTTGAGATGATTGTCTAATACCCAAATAATGGACCAAAGCTGTTACAGCCGATATTGAAGCTTCACCATGAGAAAATGTAATTGTTTTTGGTATTCCTTTTGTGTTATGCTTAAATTATTTGAAACAAACATTTACCTCCTGTATTTTATTATTTTCTGATGAAAAAGAAACATCAGCAAGTTGTATTATCTTGGATGTATCGCCATCTCTTACCACGACAAGCTCACCGATACGAGCAAAAGCAGAAAAAGCAAATAAAAATAATGCCCTGAAAAGACATTGTTCATACTTTGTTAAGATAACACTTGTAATACCAACCAGAATGCGATTTATGCTATTAATTGTTATTGGCAGACGTGAGTCAAATGATTTAGAAAGTCGATAAGTTCCATTGATTAACTTGTGAACTAAAAAACACTGTGTTGGGTCTGGTAGTGACAACATATTGTGAACATAAGCTAAAGTTGATAAATAAGTGGAAATTGTGCTAGGAGCAAAAGATTTCTTAAATAAATATGCAACAAACAGGGATACCACAGTGACCGTTAATGGGGGTCGAATAACTACTGATAATACCTCATTACAAAAAGTTTCGAAAGTATTCCATGCCCGTTTATAGGTATCCCGTGTTGATGGAGCTAAAGCTGCTTCTGTCAACGTTTTAATGTTTTCCAAAAGTTCTGTGGTAGGTAAATCTCTGGAATAGATTGGGGTTTGTTCTGTGCCTTGGGGGCAAGTTTGAAAAACTGTTCCACCTGAAAACGAGAAAGACAGTCTGCCAATATATTCTTTTTTCCTGGTATATGCTTTGCCTTAAACAAAATGTTGTATTGTAAGCATCTTAAAACCAAATGTCTTACCATTCTCATAACCCGACCAACCTGACTTGTCTGTTTATTAATGACCGAAACCAAAGCCTCATTGTCAGTGAAGAATAATATAGCATGATTTTTCCACAACGGACCCCAAATTTCAACAGACAAAATAATTGGATAAAATTCTTAAGTCATAATGTTTAAAGTTTTCCAGTCATCTGGAAAACTGCCATAAAACCATTGAGATCTGTATACGCCTGAATAACCTTTTGACTGTGCTGTATCAGTATATAATTCTAGAGTGCCACTAGACAGAAATGTATCATTTAAAAACATGGACTTCCCATTATAGTTTTCTAAAAAAGATAGCCAAATTTTCATATCTGCCTTCGTTTCTTCAGTCAAATACAAATACTGTTGATGTTCTGAGATTTTAACAGTAAGATTTATCATTCGTCGTAAAAACGCTCTTCCTGGTTGTATGACAGAACAAGCAAAGTTAAGAACACCGATTAAAGATTGCATGTTTTTCAAAGTACACCTTGTCATTGACATAAATTTTTTAAGCAAATTGTTACATTTATCTATCTTTTCCAAAGGTAGGCGGGCCTCTGCTGCCAGTACGTCTAAAGTTATGCCTTCAAATTCAATTATTTGTGTAGGTAAAACTGTTTTTTCAGCTGACAGGGGAACCCCCATTTCTTCACAAAGTTGAATAAACAATTTGAGTTTTTGAATTGCAGATTCCTTTGAAGTTTCTATTATAAGGAAATCATCTAAAATGTGTACCATGGCTGACATACCTAGTTTATTAATTGCGATCCACTGTAAAGCAGAACTAAATTGTTCGAATATCTTGCAGCTAGTTCTACAACCCATTGGCAAACAACGATCAAAGTAATACTTTTTCTCCCAAAAAAAACCTAACAATTCATAATCTTGCGGTGAGACAGGCAGAATGCAAAAGGCTTGACGAACATCAGTTTTTGCTAAGTAAACTTGTTTTCCTAACTTTTTAATCTCTGTTATTGCATCATTGATGCCTGCATATTGAACAGCAGCAGATTCGTCAGATATGCCAGAATTAACCGAATTTAATTTCTTATTAGGGTACGACAAATGGTGAATTAAACGGAATTGACCCTCAGTTTTCTTAGGAACCAACCCAAGTGGTGAAACTTTCAAATTCTTTATGGGTAACTCATTAAAAGGACCCGCAACTCGATTTAGAGCCAATTCTTTATTAATTTTCTCTGTAACCAGGATGTGATTTTCATTTGCAGATTTCAAATTTGGACTCTGTTGAAATTTTCTCTCACCTTCAAATTCTAATCTAAAACCTTCCTTAAAACCTTGCAGCAAATATGCTTTTAAATTTATGTCATATCCCTGCAAATACTTTTCAAGTATGTCGACTTTGATTGGTGTTGGCATCTTATTTGTTGTGTGTTTTTCCAATATTGGCCTGATTGGGGCGTGTCGCATTAGCTGTTGTTTCTGTTGGTTTTTTGTTGTGGTCTGAATTTGATACTGGCATGTAATTGTTGGACCTTTGTTTTCGACATTGTAATTTTGGGTGTGGTCTATAACAATAGAAGCACAAGTGTGGGTATCCACACCCCCCAGCACAAAATCTCCCTTCATTGAATTTGTAGCATGTCCTACGAAAGGGCTGGTTGAATGATGCATTGGTTGCAGATAGTGAATTTGGTTTCTTAAAGAGTGACCTGCTGTAAAGAATTTGGTCTACCTGACTCTATGGGAGTGTGTCATCCTTCTCTTTAGTTCTCCTAAAAGTTACATGATAATTGTACCAATCTTTCTGAATTTGTCTGATTAAATCCATATAAATTGTAAGATCCTCGGCTAAACCAATATCATTAGGATTAGCCTTTCTTAATACCGACGAATAGATGCTAAATGCATCTGTCCAATTCTCAATATTAATATTTTTTTTCTTTTTACTAGAACCTAGCCCTACTTTTTGTTCTGAACTTGAAAATGAAAATCTAAATCTATGGGTTGATGATCAACCAGTATATCAGACATGTCAATAAATTCCTGAGAGCTAATTTTTTCAAACAATTTTTTATTAATTTTTGTATATAGAGGTCTACCCAATGGTCTATATTGTGGTACACTATTCTCTGATATTAAGTTTGGGCTGGTATACAAATCATGTTACCATGCTGACCTGTTCCTTGGTAGATATCTCTTCCCTACTGTCAAGACTACTTGTACCTGATGTTGAAGCTGTGTTCTGTAACATTGTCGGAACATCTACTACAGTTGAAGGTTGTCTCTCAGTTGGGGAAGGCAAGAAACCTGAATCTTTCAGGTTTTCTAAAACTTTTGCTGTAACAGCAGCAGATATTGTTGCTGTCATTGTCTCTACTTTATCTGAATTGTGCTCTATCCGTGCACGTTTTGATGGTCTTTCTTGATTCTTCCTTCTTTTAGAAGCCATTTCCTATTAAAAAAACATGCTGCATATTAGCACTCATACTTTATGTTCAAATATAATATGTTGATGCTGAATACACAGCAGTATTGTCATTAAGACCAAAATATACATTTGATCAGTCCTGCCTTTTCCAGGTGTATAACCACAGACAACTACTAAAGTAATGATAATTTTCAAAGTGGCGTAAAAGCTAAATTCATAGCTGCTTGCTTATAATCATAATATCTATAATAATAATATTGATCCACATTATACAGTGTACCATGTCAGCTAAAATACACAGCCTTCTATATAAATTGTCAGCTAAAATACATAGCCTTCTGTATAAATTGTTGGCTAAAATACATGTGCATAGCCTTCTACATAAATTGTCAGCTAAAATACATAGCCTGCTGTATAAATTGACAGCTAAATACAAGTAAAGATAATTTCAGATACTGCTATATATTGTATATACTAATTACTGTAATAAATTTTACCAAAATTACATGGCGGACAAACCAAAACAACTTTTTGGGCTATTATAAATAAAATAATCCCAATGTAGGAGTGTATTATTTGTATAACTGTATAATTTACAATATTAATTACATGTGTACTTTACCTGGTAAACTCTCAAAATATTCAACAAGACACACTGTATATGCTATTCAAACAAACTATAATCTGAAAAAGTAATGTTCACTGTTAGTAAACTAGTTAATTCTCTGGATTAACATACAATATGTCATGTCTTTATTATTATTATTTTTTTAACATGAATGAATGGTTTTTTTTTTTTTAATACTA
>MJUT01044651.1:25308-95430 GCA_002080005.1 Gigantidas platifrons | reverse complement strand
CTAAAAGTAAAAACGTGACACAACGGAAAAGATCAGCTTTAAAATCCGGAACGTTAATTCGTTGTCGTAACCACTTTATTTGTATGAATTATTTTTCTAACATCTAACAAGTTTATTATTGTGAATAAATAATATAGCTCCCATGAAATGAAACATCATGTTAATGTTTGTAAAAATTCACAACACAATTATCAAAATGGCGGGTCTTGACACAACAGCGGTGACGCCATAAATCGATCAGTTAACAAACTTGAAGATTGTTTTCATTTTTTCCTATCTTGCAATAAATGTTTGACATATGCTTGCATGATTTTTTTTTGTTTGTTTTATACCTGAGACTTCTTATTCTTCTTCGAATAGACTTTAAATACACAAATTAAATTAAAAATCCAATGACTGACAAATTACTGTTGTTTTGACACAAATTAATAATTAATTAGCTGATGTCTTAAATATATCTACCAATCAGATTGCGTTAAACTTATCTAACTATTGGGGCTCCATGAGGGAGTCAGTGATGCCCAATGTAAAAATAGGAAATAAAACAAAGTACAAAGAGAAATCTATCCATTCGTTAGCATAAAATTCGCTATTTAAATAGCTTGCATAGACATAAACATCACAGATTCGCCTCACAAAGAAATAATTTGGTTAAAAGAAGAAAATGGAAATACTTAAGATATTTTATTTATATTTATAAAATATTTTGGATTTTCGCAAAATTTAGAAATATTTTACTTTTATTTTGTTTATTGTAATTTGTCATATACAATGTATGTCATCCTCTGATATGGGTTGTTTATTTTGTGTGTAAATAAACGTTAGAGGATACATATGGGCAATTCAAAATGGACAATCGAGAGAAACTGGTACACAAGACGGAGACAACAAAAAACACAGCACAATTTATGTATTATACTTTATTTTGGTATTGGTGTATTTGAACTATTTATTTATAATATATTATATAAGTTGTATTGTTTTTGAATGGATAGAGACTTATTATTATAATGTAAATAAATCAAGTATATATATTTTCACACGCTTCCCAATATTGTTTACCGGCATGATATAACTGAAATATTGTTGAAAGTGGAGTTATACATCATAAACCAAACCAAACCAAACCCATTCTTTTCTTATGCGATAAAGACCAATATCATACCACTTCAACAGAAATATATTATCTTAATTAATTCATCACAGTCGACGAAGGAGATGTTAGAAGTGGCTAACAAAAATAAGGCTAAATCTGAAAAGGGTGATAAACAAACAAAACACCTCATCTGAAAATGGAAAACAGAGTCCCATGACTGGGGGTTTATGCTCACTTGCACCGGTGACCACCAAACAATGTTGTGTGTTGTTTCATATTATTATGTATGCTACTTCATCCTTCAAGATATTATTTTCATACATTTTAATTTGGAAGTTTTAGTTTCTCGTTGTAATTATTCTAAACATATAAATCAATATTCATACAATTGTGCTAACTGAAAATGGTTCTAGGTACCTTCTTTCGTTAAAGAATTGATATGTTAACAATTTATAAACCGGACAAGTGTATGCTTTTTGCGTTCATTGGATGAAAATACAACTGTCACACAAACCAATCCTATCGATTGTTGCAATGTGGTGGTAATATGGCTTATTCATTCAGAACACATGAATTCAACCCGAGTTTTTGTTTGATTCACTTTGCTCAATCTTTGGTTTTCTGTGTAAATATCATTGTCCTTTTGGTTTTGGTATTTGGCCATTTCATTGTCTGTCCTTATTCGATTTACGATTCTGATTACTTCTTTGGTATGTTTAAACTTTACTTGAAATTGAACGTAGTAATGAGTATATACATATTCATTCCAAAGGCAAAGAATGAGCATCAATTTAAATAATGTTACCAGGTTAAATAGCTGCTTTCTTATTAATATATAATTATATATAAATACATTAATGTTAATTGCAACGGAAATGAATACGCAGTAGGTATCATTGATTTGATTTTTGTTAAATGCCACTTTTTAAGGGTTTTTTTAAGCAATATTTAAGCTATATCATGGCGACCAGTTTTAGTGGCTGAAGAAGCCGGAGTACCCGGAGAGAACCATGATTCTACATTTATACTGCATAAAAGAGTGCACCAATTTAATATGTAAAACAATATGTCAAACAAAAGCGATATATCAAAATTACAAAAAAATGTAAAAGAATATGACAAAATATATTGTAAATAAAAACAATAGATATGATAAAAAAAAAATTGTATATAAAAATAGTGATCGTCAACTGAAAGCAAAATATTAGATTGATTCTGTTAAATTACAAAAAAAGCTTTGTAAAAATTTATATATGAAATCCAAACTTAATGAATATTTCTGTAAAAATAAAACACAAGTTTAAAAGTTACAAAAAAAAAGTTTGTAAAAATCTATATAAAAAATCTGAATTTAAAGGATATGAATAATTTTGTAAATAAAAGAGGTTAAAATCTTAAATTTGAGAAAAATCTATTTTTTTTTCTCTTAGAAGTATAAATTTTAAATATTCCATGCAAATAAACAATTTTCTTAAAATTATAATTCAATATTTGATTTATTTTATAAATATGATATTAAAATAGATGTGCTTATATTATACTGATTTATTTTGTTATTTTCATAAAATATGATAATACAATATATCCTTACTTCCTACTTCGTTTTCTAACTTCTAAATTTCAAAATAATTGTGCACTTTTTACACTAATTAAATAACACAATTACAATTACAAATACTGGATCGTTTAACTTAACAGATATTTCGTATCGTTTGCGTTTTTCGTTCGTTTCGTTTGCTTGTATCGTTCGTTCGTTTTTCGTTTTCCGTTCACTTGCGTTTCGTGCGTGCAATTTATTCTTTCGTTTCGTGTATCGTTCGCCAGTTTAATTAGATTAATACACGAAACGAAATACGAACGAACGATACACAAAACGAACGATACACGAAAAGAACGATACACGATACACGAAACGAACCCACGCTACGATTTCCAGTTTAAAATAATTACTACAATTTCAATCTTACTATTACTAAAAATTTTTTTATTAAAGTGTAAACAAAATTTTACATATACAAACATGTATTTCGTATATTTACATCTACCAGTAATTTTGTACAATAAGGGAAAAACATTTTTAATAAATGCATTTTTTCTTTAATTTACTCTAGGACAAATACACAAGAAATCATCTACGTGTATGTAAACAAACGCCTCTGGTAGTTTCACCTGGGAAATACATGCACTGCAGGTGTGAAATGTCAATTCTTACATTTGTAATTTCATTCTAATTAACAATTATATGACCTTTTGAAGCCACACGCCTCTCGGACAGGTTAACCGAGAAAATAACTGATACACCTATAGTTATGTCTGGTTGGAATTGTCAATTCAGAATTGGAATATTTATAAATATCAATTCTGTATAATTATATAAATATAAATTCTGTATAACTATATTATTAAATAAATATAAATTCTGTATAACTATATTATTAAATAAATATAAATTTTGTTTAATTATATCAATAGAAAGTCATATTTGGAAGTTAAATATATGAGATTTAAAATTTAATCATAAATATAATTATTAAACACATTGGTAATATAAACTATTTAATATAAATTGTATTATCCTATTACTTTACCGACTAATTTATCATTTATATAAAGATCTTGCTTATAAAATATAAGATTACAGAAGTTAATCACATCAATTTGCAGAAAAGTCATTCGTGTATCGTGCGTTCGTTTCGCGTATCGAACGTTTGTTTAGTGTATCGTGTTTTCGTTTCGTATATCGTGCGTTTTACGTGTCGTTCGTGCGAAGCGTTCGTTCGTTTTCCGTTCGTTTCGTTTGCGTTTTTCGTTCGTTTGCGTTTCGTGCATAGTGTAAACTTATACGATCCAGGGTCTGTAATCTATTATTAATAGTAACTTTATTCTCTCAGCCAAAGATACAAATATTACAAAGTGAAAGAGTTCAAATTAATAAAGTAAATACATTGAATTATAAGTAGAGATCGATGCACTTTAAAAGACATGCAGTCACTTGTTGGTACTTTAAATATTGCTTGCACAGTGGTTCAGACGGGCCGTGCGTTCTTGAGAAGAATGATTAATTTGACTCGCAAAGTGGCTGAGAATCAGAAATTAATTTCCATTACTGAAGAGGCCAAGCTAGACATGAAAACTTGGTTGTCATTTCTAGACAAATTCAACGGCACTTCTATATTTTTGCATGATAGGTTGTTGTCAAATAAAACATTAGACCTTTATACTAATGCTGCTAAATCTAAAGCATTCGGAGGTGTTTATGGTTCCATGTGGTTTTATGGCAGTTTTCCAGATGATTGGAAAGTAATGACTATAATGACATTAGAAAAATCATTGTATTTTGTTTTTCACAGACAATGAGGCATTAGTTAGTGTCATCAATAAACAGAGTAGTAAGGATTGTGATGTTATGATCATGGTCATGCACTTAGTGTTGAAATGTTTACAGTTCAACATTCTTTTCAGGGCAAAATATATAGCAGGAAAACGAAATGTATTGGTTGATTTTCCTTCTCGGTTGCAGGTAGAGGAGTTTCGGAAACAAGCACCACATGCGCAACCATTTCCATGCCAAATACCGGAGAAGTTTCTCCCGAGCAACATTGACAAATTGATGAATGCAGCATTAGCAACATCTACAAAAATGACATATACACGGGCTTGGGTTCAATTCAATGTGTTTTCTTTAGCCATTTTTGTCAAAGCTATGTTTCCTTCCCTGACTGTGTCAACTATTTCTTTGTTTATTTCTTATTTGTTTCACAACAAGTTTGCGCCAACTACAATATCAACATATTTATCTGATATTGGATATGTCCACAAAATGTTACACTTCGTTGACCCTACACAGTCTTTTTGGTGCAAAAGCTTATAAATGGAGCTCATGGGTTGACCTCATCATTTGACTCCAGACTGCTAATTACAATTGACATTTTGAGCAAATTGGTTGAATCTGTTAATTATGTTACTTTTGATCCCTATGAACAGCTACTTTTTAAATCTTTGTTTTTATTTGCTCTTTCTGCTTTGCTGGGGTAGGATAATTAGTTACAGTGCATGATGGCAATCCTGGTAACCTGATTCAGTTAGAAGATATTTCTATATCTGATGTGTCTGATGAGGTTAAAAATGTGCATGTATGTTTTATGCGTTTTAAACATTATTATGTTGGCACTCCTAAAGTTGTTTTTTTTCACTTGTAGATACTACACTCTCAGCAGTGAAAATGCTTATTGAGTTTTTGCAGCATAGGCACAAAAATGGTGGCCAGCAGTATTGCATGCAGGATGGTATTCCCTTATGTCGTTCGCATTTTGATAAAATTGTACATAAGTGTTTGTCTAGTTGTGGCTTAGATAGCTCACGTTACAAAGGACACAGTTTCTGTATAGGTGCTGCCTCCTTATCGGCCGAAAAAGGTTTTTCTGACTCTCACATTCGTGTCATGGGTCGTTGGAACTCAAATGCATTTCGCAAGTATATCCGATATAATTGTGTTTGTTGAGATCTCACAGACACACCTACAAATATGATACATGCTTGGGCCTTTATCATTGCATTACCTTAACTACAGTACATTGTTCTGGCTTTATTTTCTACATTTTGAAAATATACATTTCAATTTACTTAATATTTGACATTATTGGTGCTATCCTGTGGTTACTTTGTTGTGTGAAATATTGTCACTTGCTAGGGCCGGTGATTTATATCTAATATGGCAAATAATTTGTTTTTGTTTATAATGTTGTTTTATCAAACAGTGATGTTGTATTGGTGTCATAACTTTACCTGCTTGGGCCGGTATTGTTTTTTTTTACCTTATACATATTCTGACCTGCATGATATTGTTCATCAACAGAAACTGAGAGAAAAATTAAGATAAATATGTTGGTTTTTGTTTACAAATTTACATGTGGTGTCATAACTTTACCTGCTTGGGCCGGTATTGTTTTTATTACCTTATACATATTCTGACCTGCATGATATTGTTCATAAACAGAAAGGTTTAAAATAAATATGTTTGATTTTGTTTACAATGTAGGTATTTTTTGTAAGACTGACATGCTTTCCCAGCATATTTGTTAATGTTTTAATCCTATGAAATTGTTTCATTTGTATAGGTTAACTGTGCTTTTTTTTCTATGAAAGACAATTGATATCAAATATGAGAAAGCAATTGCATTGTTTATACATATCTAGTTCCTGTTGAGAAATTTGGGAAAGATTTTCATTTGCATTTGCAATTTTATGCTGAATTATGAGTATTTGTGCTCATTGTATATATTTAGTATAAAATACTTGATTTCATTGACCTCTTTAAACATTCCCTCTGGTAAAGAGTCTGAGGACATACCCTATTTGTATTGTATACCTAAACTCCATAAGACACCATACAAAGAAAGGTATATAGCTGCATCAACAACTTGTTCGAGAAAAGAATTGTCTATTCACCTAACAAAGATTCTGTCTGCAGTAAAAGAGGTACAACATAAATATTGTGAAACTGTTTACTCGCGTAGTGGCATAAATCACATGTGGATTTTGAAAAACTCGAAAGATCTTTTGGATAACTTTAAATCAAGATCTTTCTCTCAAGTATCCTCCATCAAAACTTTTGGTTTTTCAACTCTATATACCACCCTAACGCATGACAAATTAAAAACCCGCTTAAAAGAAACAATCCACAAAGCTTTCAGTCATAGAAACGATGGCTCAAAATTTGTTGTGTTAGGTTACAATTCCACATATTTTTCTAACAAAATTCAAAAAGGTAAAACATGCTACTCCGAGGAACAAGTGATCAGTATGCTGGAATTCCTCATCGATAACATATTTGTCTCCTTTGGAAGGACACTGTTTCAGCAGGTCGTCGGCATACCAATGGGTACCAATTGTGCCCCTCTTCTAGCCGATTTATTTTTATACTCATATGAGTCGGAGTTTCTTCAAAAACTTGTTAAAGATAAGAAGATTCATGAAGCTAGAGCCTTTAATTTAACATACAGGTATATTGATGACGTTTTATCTATCAAAAATTCTAGATTTGCAGAATTTCTTTCATTGATATATCCTCCAGAGCTGGAAATTAAAGAGACCACAGATACATCTTCATCAGCATCATTTTTGGATTTATACCTCGAATTTGACGACAGTGGTCAACTCAGTACTCAAATTTATGATAAACGAGACGACTTCAATTTTAAAATCATGAATTTTCCTAATATGTGCAGCAATATACCAGCTTCTCCTGCATATGGTGTTTACATCTCGCAATTGATTCGCTATGCAAGAGCCAGTAGCAATTATTCTAATTTCTTGAAGAGTCATCTTTGTCTGAAAAAAGGCTACTGGACCAGGGCTATAAAATATTCGCCTTATTCGATCTCTTAAAAAGTTTATATTCCGATATCAAGATCTTGTCGAAATATATTCTGTCTCTGCAGATACAATAGTAAAAGATACATTTTCATATATTGAAAATGTATAATGATAAGGATTTGGTATACGTGGTTTACAATGTAAAAATATTTTTTGTGAATGTGTGACGTAAAAATGCTTTTGACATTTACGGTCGTAATTAAAATACTTCAAAGGATTCATAGTTGATGGTGATGGTTCACGAGATATATTAGATACTGAGTTTGGTACTGTTTGACTGCTATTTTGCCTGTTTTTTCCAATATTTTTGTAAATGCTGTTTTAGTGACAACGGGAACCTTTGAACCGTAATGGAAGCGGGAGGTTGGCGCTGTAAAATCTGATTCAATGCACCATTTCTTTAGAAATGCCTGTACCAAGTCAGGGCCATTCCGATTTTCCAGTTTCCCGGTTGTTAACTGAATTTGACTGTTTATTGATTTATGAGTTTTGAATTTCCCTTTGGAAGATTGCTCTGTGTTCAGTAATTTTGTTATTACCCTTATTCATGTTAGTGTACATTTGTGTATTATACATGTATTTGCATATTTCCTTTTCTTCTTATGTCCAGTTGTCCTGGTGGCCTCTATGGGGTAGGTTTAATTGCATCAAACCTTGTGGGATTGTTTACCCCCTTTCGGCCATATTATTTTTATCTATGTTCAGGGTTTTAAGTAAGTGCATTTTTACAACTTAACTTTTTGCATAACTGATCGCAATGTATATTGTTTTCTTGTACATGCATGATTATTGTTTTATACACTATTAAATTTCAATTTCAAGCTTATTTGAGTTGTTTGTTTCTGTCTTATATTGTCTGTGAAATGAGGGTTGCATAAATGCAAGCTATTTTAATAGCGTTTGTTATGTAAGACGAATGAAACCCCTTTATTTATTTAGCTTAGTATTAGCCAATGTTTATTAATACACTTTTCCATATTTTGAATTTTTTCCGCTTTTGTAATGACCTCTTTAGTTATTCAGCTTTTCTCTAATTTGATTGGTCGGTTTATTTAGTAAAATCTCATTAAAATTCCTACTTCTCGATTGTCAATACGAACTGAATGTAAACTATTTTTATTTTAATGCCTACTCTCCTCTCCCTTTTTTACAAATTTACATTTTTCACTTTTATATTAACTTTATAGGGGATTTTTTACACCCTTTCGGCCATACTTTTTTAGCTATGTTCAGGGTTTTAAGTGAGTGCAGTTTGGCAACTTAACTTTTTGCATTACTGATCTCAATGTATATTGTTTTCTTGTACATGTATGTGAATTGTTTTATACACTAGTTTTCTCGTACACGTATGTGTATTGTTTCATACACTATTAAATTTCAACTTCAATCTTATTTGAGTTGTTTGTTTCTCTCTTATATTGTCTCTGAAATGAGGATGTCATACATATTATTACATCAATTATCAAGATGATTGGTGTACATTGAATACATATTATGAAAAGAATGTTTGAACACTTGAGACTAGATAATTTTCATTTTAATGCACCTGTCTGACATGCCGCTAGATCACATTTCAAAGGAAAGCGGAAATTTGTTGCGTTTTACCTTTTTTGCAATGGATTACTATTGATCATTGTTCGTGATCATTAAGCCGAGAAATGAATGGTAACCTTTTTACATCTATTTTCAATAGGTTGAATGAACCGAATTAATGTATTTATCTCATTATAAGATATGCAGACAATACATTCTAATTCGATAGGGCGTGGGTATTTAATACAAAGGCGCATCATTTGGGCTCATTCCTGTTTACGTGGTCTGGTTTTAACACTGTCTAATGTAAGTACTTTGATTAAGTGTATTTATGGCTGGGGCAGCTTCTTCAACTTACTGTATGTTGAAGTAGCTTTGTGGCGATTTTTATGTCCCACCTTCGCTCTTTTTATTAAGTGGATTTAGTATAGTAGTTTGTATGCTACGAATGTACCAATTCAGTATTTTGCATTGTTTATCTAGTCACTTTTATATATGTTTTATGGTACTTTTATTGTTGTTTTTTATTAAAAACGTTTGGCATTTTACAATAAATGCCCTTAACGAACATAATGCTTGTTATTATTTGCAGAACGAACAGAGCAAACATTTGCCTCTATTATTTTATGTGGTTTCATGAGGGTGCTCATTTAAGGGGTCATAAGTGTATTTATGGAACATAAATTAATTTATGATCCCTAAATAACTTTTGTTTTCCTGCTTTTACAGCAGGCCAATTGATTTTATAAATTGAATTGTATATGTCAATTCTTTGTTTTACATTAAGCCTTTTAATTATAAAATCAATAATTTATTCCTATAGATTTACAGCAGCCAATGAAATGTAAGCTGTCAGCTTCCATCTTAGCTGTTTACTAAATTTATACAGAGAAGAAGTGTTGATGTTTCGAAATTTTTCCACTTCCTCCCCTACCACCCTCCTGTTATTTTTAGAGTTTATGGTGGGGCGATTGTTATGCCCACCTTCGCTATTTTTATTAAGTGGATTTAGTGTAGTAGTTTTTATGTTATGAATGTACCAATTCAGTATTTTGCATTGTTTATCTAGTCACTTTTATATATGTTTTTTGGTACTTTTATAGATGTTTTTTTTATTAAGAACGTTTGTCATTTTACAATACATGCCCTAAACGACAACAATGCTTGTTATTATTTGCAGAACGAACAGAGCAAAAATTTGCCTCTATTATTTTATGGTTTCATGAGGGTGCTCATTTAAGGGGTCATAATTGTATTATAGGAAATAATTGTTCGATGACAAGCATAAACATTTTTTTTAATTAATTTGATTTTATTCTGAAACATACTTAAAGGAATTCTGATAGCAGTTTAATATTACTATATCATTTTATACAATATACAAGAACTTAAAATACTTGTTTTTTTTTATTTGGATTAAATTACACCTCTGAAATATATCTTCAGAATTTCTGCTACTCTAAGAGCAATATTTAAACACAGTAGGTGATATATATTATTTTGGGTGTATGAATTTTACATATTACTACGATTTTGTTATTGGATTTCGGAACTGTGCCGATAGTGTGCTGTGGGTGTTTTTTTCAAGAAGTAACCGTTAGAGAAAACCGGAGAGGCAATCAACAATTAACAGTCCAGAGACACCTACAACATTAAGCACTCAATACACAGGACGAAGACAAACAAAGCAAAGCACAACACAGATGTCTAAAATAATGAAATAACACGAACTCCAACACAGACCAGGGTGAACCCATGGGCTCGCGAAGGTTCCTTCCACTTATAATATACCCGGCACGTTTCTCATATCGTAAAGTCGTGTATAACGACACTATATACAGTAACACAAACAACTGTGGTGAAGGCGAACCGATCATAACACGCGAACTTAATTAAAAAATCTCGTGACAAAATATCTTATATTTTTTTCAAATTTTTTAACTGCGACTTTTAAACTATGCTATTATGCTCCTGTAGAAGTTTTCGGCTTAAACGACAATAGCTGAGAACTACAAAATGTATATATCAGAGATAACTCCTCGTACATATGAAAATACAATATAACACTATTAATATTCCATGTTCATAGGGATACAATACTATGTACATTGCTACTTTACTGATGCATTTGAAATTTAGAAAAAAAAGATTTGCTAAAATATCAAAATAACAGATATTAGACAGGTGTACGGAAGGTGAGAAGATTATGGTTGAAAAAGGTTATTTATATTTTATTTCGAAAAGTGATATAAAAGTGGTTCAAATTCCACAAATGCGCATACATTGTATTTGGACGGCATAGTTAACACGTGAAATAGTAAAACAAGAAAAAAGTCCGATATACAATTGGTATAGCACATTATTATATCAGGGAAGATAAAGTGTTCACACTTACTTTTGATATACATTTGTTACATTTTCCCTTGTCGACGCCCTATGGTCGCATCACGCTTCACTCTGTATAGCAATTTATTATCTTGACTTCAAATGACTGTGAACACATGTATTGTTGACTTATAATATGTATCACTATCTGTATCCAGAGCGAATGAACAATAACATTATTGGTACAATAGAAACAAAACATTTATTTTTGTAATAAAACATGGAATGCAACATTAATCAGAATTCAGAAAACCACAATCAAGCAATCTTATTGGTCGAGAGCACTTTAAATATGTTGTATCAAGACAAGATCGCCTCTGGTCAGATATAACCCTTTATGTCAGGCATGTTATTAGTATCGATATATATGGTTTATGTGTATGGTGTTAAACGCCACTTTCAACAATACACAGGGTAGAACACACTCGAAACTTTCACATTTGTAACTTCTTCTTTCCAAAAACAAAGAAAACGTCACTTTTACGTGACCCACAAGGGCCCACAATATCTCATTTTTGACCTTAACCAGGGATAAATTCGTTATTTACGTTCCTATCCGTAAATATGGAGATTCAAACACCCTTCGGAACAGACAACACAATGATCAAAAGAAAAAGTACAAAAGGACAAACAACGATCTACAAAACATACATGTAATACTAAAGATCGAGTAACACGAATTTCACAAAAACCACTATACTTTTGATTCCATCACTAGTATTTTAGAAGTATGATGTTGCATCTCCAAATTACAAATGTGATTTTCATATACAAAAAAAAAAAATGTATTTGTATTAAAAGTGTACCAAGCGATGATGGGAAACCACCGAATTTGATACAGAAGCATTTACAATTTAATGTTATTTGAAAAGAAATACGGAAATATTGCGTGACAGAAAAACTATTAATACAATAACTGTGTGGACATCTGATTTAATCTATCAAGGCTATGTATTTGGTCAAATGCGAATCATTTCGGCATGTTCTTTTCTACGTTTAATAGTATGAAAATTATCAATGTAAGAACTTTAAATAATTCTTTGATGGGACATAATTGTTTGATGGCAAGCATATACTTTTTTAATTGATTTAATTCTTAAGTATATTTATAGAAAGTCTGATAGCAGTTTAATATTACAATACCATTTTAAGGGTAATATACAAAAACCTGATTTGATTGCAAACATATACTGCTTTTTTCAAATTTTATTTAAATTAAACTTCTGAAGTATATTTTAAGAAAGTATGTTATGTTAAGAACAATATTAAAAAAAACAAACAATAGGGGTCATCAATTTATGTTGGGAGTATAAAGTTTACATATTACTACGATTATTCTATTGTATTTCTGAACCGTTCCGATAGTGTGCTGTGGGTGTTTTTTCAAAGACAAACAAAGTAAAGCGCAACAAAGAAGCCTACAATAATTAGCAACACGAACCAAATTGAACTTATGGGCTCGTGAAGGTTACGCAGTTCCTTCCATAAATAATATACCCGCCATGTTTTCTCATATAGTCAAGTCGTGTAGGAGATCACTTATACATAGTAACATAAATAACACAAATTAGAAATGAATCATCCTACAAACAACTGTGGTGAAGACGAACAGAACATAACAAATGAACTTTACTAAAATATCTCTTGACAAATAGCATTTGTTCTTACCTTATATTTCGTTCAAGTTTTGCTAAGATTGTTTTTAAATCATAAATAATGGGAAATGAAACTTGTTTCCAAACGTTTGATGTTATTATGCTACTGTGGATCTCTTCTGTTTAGACGGCTATAGCTGATGACTATATATCAGAGATGACTCGTGATTAATATGAAAATACAATGCAACACTATTAATATTCCATTTTCATTGGGATACAATAATGTGTAAATTTGTACTTTACTGTTGTAGTTGAAATTCAGAAAACAAAATTATTTGTTAAAATATCAGAATAACAGTTTTTGTAAGGGGCTGAAAGTGTGTGTGTGGGGGGGGGGATAGAAGACTATTGTTGATAAAGGTTATTGATATTTCATTTTCGCAAAGGGGCACTACAGTTGCTCAAATTCCTCCAATTTGCATATTTGGACGGCATAGTTCAACACTTACAATATTTAAACAAGACCAATGTCCAAAATACAATGTGTTTAGGATATTATTATGTCAGGGAAAATACAGTGTTCACCCATGCTTTTGGCATGTGACGTGTGTTCCGAACTTGGCATTTGCATATGTAAAAATCATTTTGTATGAAACAGTTTTGTAGCTTGTTCATATCAGTCAGTTATTCAAATGAATTGCTGACTATACTTAGGGCAGTGATTAAACAAGGTGTATTATATTGTAGGAATTACACCAGTCGTCTCAGCTGGACAGATGGCAACCCCATCAATACGTACAGATAATAATTTAAATTTTGAAATTGGATCTTCATACCCTATAGAAGTAAGCAGTGCATCTGAATCTTATACAGTAGGGTCAAATACATGTACAAACAATATTACTGCACCAACAGGAGGCCATGAATTGTTGGCTGCCAGATCACCACAAGAACAGCACGATTACAATCAACAAGGTAGTAGTATTATTCTGTGTCATACTTTCTCACCAAATTAAAAATATATTGAATTAAACTTATCATGTCTCAAGTGTGTATGCGTTTCATATACCTTAAAATATTAAACTCCAACTGATTTTGTTTTTTGTTTTTGCAAATTTGAGCATATATATTATATAATCAAAGTGTCATTTTAAAATAAGCTTAGCTGCATTATTTCACTAAGACGGAAATCATTGGATCATTAAATCAGCTTAACCGTGCCACTTAGACTATTACAGTATATGACAAAAGCCGGAAAAGTGAGCGGTTGTGTATGTGTATTCGGGGTGTCGATTTTCCCAGTATTTCGCTGATTTGTCGATTAAATTTTGAACCTTTTCGGACAACGTGTTATTATTTCCCCCCTCTTTTTATTAGATTTACATTATTATCATATATAGTTCGTGTCATATTTGGAGTTGAATAATATTATAAACCCTTTATCTATCTTTCATGTATATCCTGCAAATTGACTCGTTTAGTATTCCAATTTCAAAAGTTTCAACTAAATGATTTTTAATTAAAAACCCCACTCGTCCAGAGCTGTGTGTTGCATTGTTGTGTTATTCCTGCCTATTGCTACCAAACTACTTATATCCATTCATATTTAATACATCAAATTTTTTCAAATAAGTCCTAGCAGTACCTATTATGTCAAGATTTAAATATGGAATTCAATTATAACGTACAGTAACATTGTCAGAAACAGGAGTTTTATTCCATCCGTTTACATTCCACTACTTTCACCTAACGACGGCTACGTTGAAATTCTGAATTGTTGTAACTTTCATCGGTATTGTCTGTTGATGATCGGTGACTGGTTCTGTCATTGTATCGACGACTTCAGACTTGGACGATTTGAGCCGCTATTGTTCAGTCGTGATTCTTGTTTCTCATGGTATGGTTTGCTATCCTCAGATGATCGTAGTTTGACAGAGAAGTCAACAATTCTACTTCCCCTGACAGATAAGTCTGGGTTTGCATAACCTAATGCTTTGACAAGAATGCACATGCTTTCGGCCTCAATTCTGTGTTGTAATGACACATCACTGTATTGTCTGCTAAGCTGCAACTTCTTTTTAGAGGATAAGATTTCACCACAGTTAACTTTTGTCTTGCATGTTACAATGATTACACCAGATCTTCGGGACTTGGTCTTCTTAAGTTCAACACTAAATGATAGAAAGATAGGACGAGGCGGTTTCTTAAACATTCTTGATTTAATAGTTTAGTACGCAGAAAACGGTGACGTTGAAACATTCTGATTATAAACTGCAAGTTCGAGTGTAGCGGTTGAAGTGTGAAAATTAAACTCTATACGCGGGCGGTTGGTATAATACTATTTTGAGGAAAAAATATGTAATGGTAAAACTACAGTCGTCTGTTTTGTCATAACGCCATGCAGAATGTTGACCATTGGTGTCAAATGTTAAGGAATTAAACATAATTTCGGGTATCACAGCTATATTTAGTATCAAGTGGAATCTGTCTAATCCGACACACCAAAGGACCAGGAAAATGTGTCGGATTGTACATGATGTCAGAATACTAAAGTTTTATTTATGTTGACATAAATACTTTGGGACCATACATTTTTGTCGGATGTCACAGGATGTCGGAAAACTCAGGTGTCGGATTGCACAGGTTCTACTGTGTTAGTAACTCTAAAATTTGTCAGTGACTGTCGACAAGTCGGTGATTTTCTCCGGGTCCTCCGGTTTCTTACTCCCCTAAAACTTACCGCCACGATGCAACGGGAATAATGTTGAAAGTGGAGTTAAGCACCATAACCCTAACCTTATTAATAACCACCTAGTAACTTTGATCTCATTGGTTGCATGGGCAAATGTGCGTCCGTTTTTTTTGGATTTCCAAAGAGGATATCAGAAGCTAGTTTTATTTATTTGTCAAATATTGTCAATTCTAATTCATGGTGTTTTTACGCCACTTTCAACACTATTTGAGCTATATCCCGGTATTTCGTTGGGCATATACCATTTTGGTTATCACTTGTTCAATTAATTGTGAACGAAACAGCTTTGTAGCTTGTTCATAGCAGTCAATTATTCAAATCAATTGCTGACTTTACGTATGACAGTGATTAAACCAGGTGCATTACATTGCAGGAATTACACCAGTCCTCTCAGCTGGACAGATGGCATCCCCTTCAATACGTACAGAGAATGACTTATATTTTGATATTGGATCTACATACCCTATATCATTAAGCACTGCATCTGGATCTTCTACAGTAGGATCCAGTACATATACAACAGAAAACAATAATTCTCCATCAACAGGAGGCCATGAATTGGTGGTTGTCAGATCACCACAGGACAAGCATGATTACAGTCAACAAGGTAGTAGTCCTATTCTGTATCATACTTTCTCATCAAATTTAAAAATACATTGAAATAAACTTATCATGTCAAATTGTGTATGCTTTACATATACCTAAAGAAAACTCAAACTGATTTTGAATTTTTTGTGTTGCAAAATGTGAACATAGATATTGTATAATCAAAGTGCAATTTTGAAATAAGCATCGTTGCATTATGTCACTTAGATGAAAAGTATTACACCATAAAATTAACTTAACCCCGCCACTTACAGTATTACAGTATCTGTTAAAAGCGGGTAAAGTGAGATGTGTATTAGGTGTGTCGATTGTCCCTCTATTTCTCCAATTTGTCGATTAAATTTTGATCCTTTTCCGACAGCGTGTTATTATTTTTTTTCCTCTCTTTTATTAGATTTACATTATTACCAGATATAGTTTGTGTCATATTTCGAGTTGATTACTATTTGAAACCCTTTATCTTCCAGTGCTAGATAAACTGAAGAAGGAAAATACAGAATTAAAACAGAAGATGATGTGTGTTATTTGTAGAATTAAGGACTTTGAATATGTCATTCAACCCTGTGGCCACTTGATATGTGACGTGTGTTCCGAACTTGACATTTGCCGATGTAATGCACACGTTACTAGTACACATGTGTGCATATTATCACGAAAAGTTCTTGATGCTAATTTATTCCAGTAAGCAATTGTGTGGAATTATTATAGAAAATGTTGTGAAGCACTCGTTTGCGTATTCTTACTCCGTTCCTAATAATGTACCTTTTCAATATTTACGATGTCCACATGAAAACGATGTTCGGATCCTATTTACCTCTAGTTGTTTGTATGAGGGCTTATGTTTTATTTACGTTATTTGTGTTTGTGTGCGCATAGTGGGTTCTAACACATATTGACGTATGAGTGGCATGGTGGTGTCTTATGAAAGGAGGGAACTGCTTTCCCTATATGCGGGCGTGTGGGTTCACCCACGATTTTTGCGGGGAATTCCTTTCGGTCAACTTTTTAGTTTTCTGTATTTTTTTTTTTTTTTTGCTTTGTTTGTCTTCGGCCTGTGTCCTTTGTACCCAATATTACCAATTTCTCTGGAATGTGCGTTCTTGATTTCCATTTCGGTTTTCGCTAATATTTATTTCAACTGCACATTGATAGTATAATAATCAACTGTAAGAACTAAATGGGGATTAAAATTCGATACCTACGTTTTAATTTCGATCCCTGGCTCGATTGCCTTGTTGATGTACTATCAGTCTCCAAAGGTAAAATTACCACTATAGTTAGTGTTCCGACAATTATGGGGATTATTTGATCGTTTTATATGATATAATGCATTACACTAAGAAGAGAGGTTCGGGTCCAAAAACCTATTTCAACCCCGCCATGTTTTATCGAAGTCACAGTATCAAGCCAGGAAAGTGAGCCATCATCTGTTTGTGTATTAGGTGTATCGATTTTAACTCTTTCTACTATTTTTCGATAAGATTTTGGACTCTTTCTAGAGCATGGTATTTTGTTTGTGTTATTACCTTATTTTAGAAGCATAAAAATCGCAGATTCGTCTCACAAAGAAATATTTTGCTTGAAAGCAGAAAATGCAAAGTTTTAAGATAATTTATTTATATTTACAAAATATTGAGGATTTTCGCAAAATGTAGAAATGTTTAATGTTTTATTTTGATTATTGTAATTTGTCATTTACAATGTATTTCATCCTCTGATATGGCTGTTTATTTTGTGTGTAAATAAACGTTAGATAATACTTATTTGACAATCCAAAATAGACAATCAAGAGAAACTTGTACATAAGAAGGAGACAAACAAAAACACAGCACAATTTATGTATTATAATTTGATATTGGTATTGTTGTATTCGAACTATTTATTTATAATGTATTATATAAATTATATTGTTTTTGAATGGATAGAGATTTATTATTATAAGGTAATTAAATAAAGTTTATATATTTTCACACGCTTCCCAATCTTTTTTACCGCCATGTTATAACTGACATAGTGTAGAAAGTGGAGTTATACACCATAAAGCAAACCAAACCCATTGTCTTATTACTAAGACCAATCATATGCCACTTCAATTAACAATTAACAGAAATATATTATCTTAATTCGATATTCAGATTTGACGCCAGGATATGATAAAAGCGGTTAACAAAAAGAATGCTTAATATGACAAGTGTAATAAACAAGCAAAACACTTCATATAGAAACGGAAAACAGAGTCACATGAATAACATATTTTGATTGTTGTTTCTGCTTACTTGCAACGGTGACCACTAAATAATAAATGTTGGTGGTATTTCATATTTTTATTTATGGTACTTCAACCGTCAAGCGATTATTTGCATGCATTTTGTAGTTGAATTTGATGTTTAATTTCTCGTTTAAATATTCTAAACATACCAATCAATTTTTTATACAATTGTGTTAACTAAGATTCAGATTGTTACCATCATTCCTGAAAAAAATTATTAAACCTTCCAGTTAAGTGTTTGCCATTGTGGTTTCATTAGATGAAAATCCTACTGTGACATCAATCAAATACATTGATTGGTGCAACGTGGTGTAACTAAATAACGTGCCGAATATCCATCGTCCATTCGATACCTGCTATGCCAACTTGCATCATGTAAACAAAGATAATGGATTGGAAATATACTGTTTTGCAGGTCATTGTTTGTCCTTCATTGATTTACGACTTCTGAGTACCTCGATATGTCCCGTTGTTCGTTATCACAATTCCTGCATTTCTTTATTAATGACTTACCACCGGACTTTGTACAACAGTAATATGACGGGTGCCATTAGTTCAGAACACATAATCGTCATGTATTCACACGGGTTTTTTGCTGGGTTCGCTTTGCGCAATCTTTGGTTTTCTATGTTGTCCTGTTGTTCCTTTTTCCCTAGGTCATTGTGTTGTTTGTCTTTATTCGATTTACGTTTCTGATTACTTATGTGGTATTTTCAAACTTTACTTGAATTTTAACATAGTAATGGGTATATATATATTAACTTAAAAGGCATAGGATGCACAACAATTTAAATAATTTTACCAGGTTAGATCGCCTCGTTCTTATTAATATATAATTATATACATGTACATTAATACTCATTGCAAAGGAAATGAATACGCATTAAGTATCATTGATTTGATTTGATTTGATTTTTTTTTAACGCCACTTTCAGCAATATTTCATCTATATCATGGCGACCAGTTTTAGTGGTTAAAGAAGCAGAAGTACCACAGGGAACCATGATTCTAGCTTTATACTGGATACAAGAGAACACATGACAACACACTTGTTTGTTTTTGTGTTTTCTCATCATAGACTAATATGTTCTTAGTATTCTGAGTAATTTGCGTTGGTCATTTCTTCTACCATTTTGATATCGAAAACAATATGTCTAAGAAAAGTGATATAAGTGGTATATGTTAGGATATTTTGTGGTCCACAAAAACCCTTGGCGTTGTGGCGTCCCCATACATGGGTAGACCCCGCCCATATTCTAAAAATGGTCACGTCGCCAAACCCAGAACTGACATCACAAACAAAATTTGAAATCCATATATGGTCATGATGACGTCGCATTATGACTCATGGTAAAACCATTCCCCACACTCCGACGACCAAATATGGTCCCCCCTTTCGATGCAATGTGATTCATCACATTCAGCCGTCCAGAGCACATGATTACTCAAAACGAAAGGGTGTCTGACGTCACAAAAATAAAAAAAAAATTGAAAAATGTTTTTGAAAAAAAAAAAAATAATAAAATAAAAAAAATACATACTTTCGACTCGATGACTCACGTACGTGTCTTCAGTTTTATCATGTATCAGTTCATTTACAATCAACGTGTCAAAAGTATAAAATGCTGATATGTTTCGAAAATCCATTGATACCGTCATCAATTCACATATACCCACCTTTTTTCACTATTACAGATTCAATGAAAACCAAGACCTGCGCACACAAGCAAAGGGCATTAAAATACTGATATTTTTATTCACACCCATTTTTTATAATCCATGTTTTTTTAACCCTTAAACTCGCAATGTTTGATTTAAAAAAGACGCTTAGATCCATGTCGTTCAAGTAGAAAAAGTCAGATACGATTTTGACCTTGATATCACACGCGCTAGGGTCATATGTTTTTAATTCATCAGATGATAACAAGTTTAATCTACACATGACAACAGACATATCAAATATCCATCGCACGCAATGACCATTTACCTTGACCCGAAATGATAAATACACATGTCAGTGTAAAGATCAACAAATATAATAATTGAAGAGCGTAATTACGTAGATGTTTTTATTGCTAAATGTCTTTAATTGTGTGCTAATTAATGATTATATACAATAAGTAATAATTTTATTTTTAGAATAATAACGCGTAAAAACAGAGCTTGACCTTAGAAAACCTACCCTGGTCGTTTTAGCTTGTTTTTTCAAGTCGATGTTACGACATAAATTGGTATGGCTTTTTGATGTTTCTGGATAGTGGTAATCTGTCGTTTGAGGGAAGTAATTCTGTTGCGGATGGAGAGTTTTTAAATCGAGGAAAATAACGTTATTTGATAAGATTTTATAAACCGAGGGAAATAACTTTATTCGGTGTGCATGTTCGATGAGAGTGGGGGAGATAACCAAATGTGTATGTTCAAAGGGAATTATATCCAGTAGGGTTAAACGTATTCAGAGGGAAGTAACTCTGATCATAACACAACGACACGATTTCGTTCGTATAATTTATTACGTATAATACATTTTATAATAAAGGCACGGCAATGATTGACAATATGCAATAGTCGTTTTAACACGATTTCGTCAGTTTATTAAGTACGATACATTCCATAACGGGCACATTTACCGAGACAATGCACGACTAAATACAATTTTAACAGTTCGATTGCTTATCAAGTTCAATACATTCTATAATAACGATAATGCATGATAATATACAATGTTAACAGTCAGATCTTAAAATGTTGTCCTTGTTTGCTTTTAAATCAACGGTGGAAAAGTCTTTCACTGTGTCCGGCAGCTCCATTCCTCGATGTCTCCGTTTGAAGTAGTACAGGTAATACAGTCCACAGGTGTCGGTGTCGTCGGGTTGGATTTGAGACGAACAGTAGTAGTATTGCGGACTGTTGACGATCAGGACGTTGGCGAAACGTTGGTGATACGTTTCCGGTGCGTTTCCCCGTGAATCGAATAATTCGGCGGGTCCAACGAGAGGAAATTGAAACGCCACCAAGTGACTTCCGCCACGGTCGCACGTGTCCGTATTGATGATGAACGTACGGGGCCTGACTCCCACGTGGTCCGGTAACTCGTCGGCGCCGCACACAGTCGCGGGATAGCCCTTTAAACAGCTCTCTGTCTGTCATCCCAGTCTCCGGGGTTTCGGGTTTCAGATCCACGACCAGGTACAGGTAGGGTTCCCTCGTGACTTCTTCGAATTTCTGTAAAAAGTCGTGGGCCCGTCCGGGGTACATCTGTCTTCCGAGCGTCGCGATTGGTTGTCGATCTATCGGGCTTTTGAACAGGACCAGATAGTGACAATGTCTCCTCTGTGTGGGATCTTTGCCAAAGTACATGTTTTGGTTCAGAGCGATTACCGTCAAGTTTCGGTGATGACTTCCCTCGGTAAAGAGATCGTTGATTCTCGGGTACTTGGCCGCGGTCGACATCAGGTCGTCCAAGACTATCACGTTTCGTATTCAGGGATCGAAGACGTCGTCGCTCTCCAGGTCCATCGGCATGCCTCGACGAAATTCTACTCGAGGGAATACGGTCTTTCGGATGACGTCGTAGAGGGGTGGCCCTCTTTTGTGCAACCAGACGATTCTCTGCGGCGGTGGCGCCATCTTGGTTCGACTGTTTTGTATCAGCGTTTTAACGAAATATGCCTTTCCACAGCCGGTCGGTCCCGTAATGTTTGACGTAAACGGATGTCGGAAACGAAACCCGTTCGCATTGGTGGCGGTGGTGGCAATTTGTTTAAATTTGTAATTAAATATAATTAATTCATACTGTATGATATTAAAATATATGTGCTTATAATATACTGATTTTTTACATACTTAGCTAAAATAAAGACATGTTTGTATGACCAATATGACCGGAAGTAAACTGTCCATATGTTCACACCCCGGGAAAATAACCGGTTATTGGATTACTACAATATCATTTCCATATCGGCCCGGGCCAAAATGGGTGTCTCGGGCCAATATGTGTGTCTCTTTTCTAGATGTCGGAAGTATGTAATAAATAGTTTAATACATGGGCATTTCCATATTGGCCTGGTTATCATCCCTTGACCCATATTGCCCATCGACTTCGTCTCGGGCCAATATGGGTGTCTCGGGATGATAAGCAGGCCAATATGGAAGTGCCCATGTATTAATCTGTATTTATTTTGCTATTTTCATAAAATATGATAATAAAATATAACTTTACTTCCTACTTATAGTTTTCTAACTTCTACATTTCAAAATAATTGTGAATTTGGAATACATTGATATCTCCACCCATTTTACACTAATTGAATAACACATTATAATTAACCTATAGATAATAATAATAACTTTCTTCTCTAAACCAATGATGCAAAGATTACAGAGTGAGCGAGATCAAATCAATACAAAGTAAATGCATATTATCACATCAATTATCAAGATTATTGGTATACATTGATATCTGCTCCCTTCCATGGTACACTAATTAAACAACACCTTACACTTAAACTATTAATAATAATAATAACTTTCTTCTCTAGGCCAATGATACAAAGATTACAGAGTTTTGTTTTAAACATATTTTATTCACAAAAATGAATAGGATTGAGCAACAAGCTATGCCTATACAAGCTCTTTCCTTTTAGATGTACAAGGCTTATATTCAGTAAAAAATAGTATATAACAATTATATCAATAATATATGATAAGTATGTTCCTTGAATACATGTAATTGTGAACACCAATAATATTTCATATATAATAAATTTACTTGTGAAGTGAAATTTGTAGACTTTCTAAATATTTTAAATAGTTAAACATACAATAAGTTAAAGAAAAAAAAGAAAATAAAGCAAAATAAATGTATAATAGGAGGAGTCCAATTGAAAAAAGAAGCATCATAAATGAAACGATGGGTGTCAATTATGAACTTGTGTACAGCTTGAAATATATATGTGTTTAGATCATATGAAAATGATCTATTTCCATGTAATAATAAATCTATATTAATGTCAATATTATTATTTTTTTTGTATTAATGTCTGTATGGAATCTAATAAGATCAATCTTAAGTTATTAAATTTAGGACAGATAAGCAAACAATGGTTGTTATCTTCTAATGAACCACTACAGTTTGGACAGTTAGTATTGTCAGTTAAAAATCATTAAATAAATGTACCTTCAGGTTACTAGCCTCATTTCTTAATTGACAATGAATTATGTTAAGCTTCCTTATTCCAAAATTATAATGAGCATTGGTGTCCCAAGTTTTATAGAAGTGTGTCAATCTATTTTTAAAGATATCTAAACTTGGAGATTCAGTAATAGTGAGGGGCAAAGTATTCCATAGTCTTATAGTGAAAGGGATAAAACTATCATAAAAAGAACTTGTTCTGGAAAACGGTGGATGGAATGTATTATTTTCATTTCTTAAGTTATATCCTGATTGTCTAGGTAGCTATGGTTGAACCAATTCATAAAGGTATGCAGGTGTTAACCCATTTAGAAATTTATCAAATAATATCAGTTTGTGTTTATTCCGTCTATTTTCTAGCGTTTCCCACCCCAATTCATGGCTAGTTTTTGTCTAGATGAGTTACATCTAAGACTGGTTATAATTCGACCAGCTTCTGTTTACAGAGTGAAAGAGTTCAAATTAATACAAAGTAAGTACATATTATCACATTACCAAGATTATTGGTGTACATTGAATACAAATTATGGAACGAATGTTTAAACATTAAATACTAAATTTCATCAATGTAAAATATGGTACCTTATCGCTAAAAATGAGGTTCAAATGTCAAATTGTAACTTTTTTACTCTTTTTGCAAATAATTACTATTTATCATTTTTCGTGATCTTTCAGTCGGAAAATCAATGGTATCTTTTTTACACCTATTTTTCAATAGGTTGAATGAACCTATTTAACGTACGTTCTTGTCGCGCGATTCAGTTGTGTATCCTCCCCAATATCAATCTGCGATTTTAAGCTACCCGTCGATCAATCTAATTATATTGCCATTTACGGGTATTTAAACCAACGGCGAATCTTTGTGCTTATTCATTTCTACGTGCTCTTGTATTAAAATTATATAAAATAAGTTCTTTAAAGGAGCATTATATACCAAATCGTAAATATTTGTTACCCATAAAAACTATCAGATATGATTGATCCCTTAATAAAACGTGTTTCTGTAACTTATAAATGTTATGAAATATACGCGCATCGGGGAAAAACGTGCAACTAATTGTTTTGAGATCGAGCAAGAAATGGACGCCATCTTATTAATTATCGACATTGTTTACGAAGTTTCTTATTTTTTTGTGAATCTGCTTTTAGTCGGTGTTAATTACGGACAAAGAATCATGCAAGTTGGCAGTTAATAAGCGACAAAATACAAATTATTCGTAATGACCTGTCACTTAGTAAGGCAAATTGCCTACGGAAAAAGCGAGGTCAAATTATTTGCTTGCAAGCAAATAAGTAATCGATGGTACATTTTGTAATTGTCGTTCTCAAAAGGCGATAAGCTGTTTAATGTGAAATATTTAACTTTATTTCAGCATTTTAAAGCTATTTACCAATTTCCAAAGCATATATTTTTTCTGGTCAAAATCGTAGCTAATGTCCCTATAAATAATTGTTTGACAGGAAATAATTGTTTGATGACAAGCGTATACTTTTTTTAATTGATTTGATATAATTCTGAAATATATTCAAAGAACTTCTGATAGTAGTTTAATATTACTATATTATTTTGAGGGCAATATATAAGAACTTGATTTGATTGCAAGCATACTGCTTTATTAATATGAATTAAATTAAACTTCTGAAATATATGTCAAGAAATTCTGCTCTGCTAACAGCAATATTCAAGAACAAAAGGGATGACACTAGTAGGGCAGGAACTGTAGATAGTTGTGTGTCCTTTTGTACTTTTTCTTTTGGCTATTGTGTTGTATGTTCTTCTTCTATTTACAGATTCTTATTACCGCTGTGGTATGTTCAACTCTTCTTAGATATCTACGTTTGTATCAATATCATTGGCTTAACAGCTATGCTGATGGACTATTATCATCACGAGGGTATGAATTCCCTGCAGTCAGTCTCGATACTCGCATGGTTTATTAGATATATTTGTTATTAAGATATACAGTTCCTAAATAATGTAATTATCAATAAAAAGGTGGTTGTGGTTCTTAGAAGAGATAGTAACTAAATTGTCTTTGATGTCCTGATTGACTTCTGTGAATGCAATGCAAATGATGACAACAATGAAAATGGGATCCGTAAGTTAAATTTGAAGTAATGTCACTACGAAAGTCTCAAATTATATAAATTTTACATTTATATGAATAGAACCCGGGATGGTCAATTAGTTAGGTTGTTAGATTACCTAACAACGCATACAAGCCTATCACCAATACGGCGTGGGTTCCCCCAGCTTTCTAAATTATAAAAAGGGTGCACTCGACTCCCAGCCGCAAGTGATATAATTTACCAGTTGCTTGCCCATGGCATGTGGTTCTCTCTTGGTACTCCGGCTTCTTCCACCATGATATAGCTGAAATATTGCTGAAAGTGGCGTTCAACACCAAAATTCAAATTCAAATTCATTTATATGAAATGCCAAACTTTGAGTATATATTACGGTTACGTGGTTGATGATCTCATACTTTTATGGGACGAAATCCCAACTATGGTAGAAATAGCAATTTTGTCTATATACTAATGCTAAATTTTCATGCACGGGAAATGACATACCGGAACCAATACATGTACAGCTACAGTGGGTTTCTGCAATAAATTCGATGCAGTAAAACAATGATATTGTAGGGGCACGAGTATCAAAGTACTGAAAACGACATATTGTATAAAGAAAATCAAGAACGGGTACAAGGATGTAGAAAAAAAATCAAGTTGCAGCTCTCGTGAGAAGTGCAACCTGTTCAAAATATCGCCAGATGGAGAGTGAAGTAGTCCTTGACAACCATAAACAAAGATGACCGACCATGTTTATAATTTGTATGATGTATAAAACTAATGATGTCTTTTCTCGTGAATAAAGCATCGCACATGAACAACAAAATGTGCAAACTAAAGCTATAGTACAATAAAGTTTATTTACTACTTCCGGTTATGAACCATGTTTGGTAGCGGATACGAAAACTGTCCGCAGTTTGGTCCCCGATATATTGCTTTAAAAAAAATATTGGACTTCGTCCCAAGTTAGGTAGCACCTATTATCATATAATTTAGTACATATATTGGTGAATGAGGCGATTCTTTAAACATTCTTGATTTAATAGTTTTGTACTCAGAATACGATGACGTTGAAAAGGTCTGAATATAAACTGCAAGTTCCGGTTTATCGATTGAGGTGTGAAAATTAAACTCCATATGCAGGGCAGTTGGTATAATTCTATTTTTGCGGAAAATGTATAATGGTAGATCCGCATTTATCCCTTTTGTAATAAAGCCATGTAGAATGGTGTCAAATGTTAAAATAGTAAACACAACCTCGGGTATCAAACCTATATTGTGTTTCAAGTTATAAGTGACACTAAAGTTGGCAAGTGGTTGCCGATGGGTTGATGGTTTTCTCCGGGTACTCCTGTTATCTAAATTCATAAAACCGACCACCACGATACAATATAAATATTTTCGAAAGTGGCGTTATCAACACCAAAACCCTAACCCTCTAAAAGCCACATAGTAGCACTGATCTTATTGGTTGCATGTGCAAATGTACGTCCGTTTTTGGATTTCCAAAGGTGATATCAGAAGCTAGTTTTATTCATTTGTCAAATATTATCAGTTCTAATTCATACTAATTCTATTAGATATTTAGGTGTATGGTGTTTAACACCACCTCCAACAATATTTCAGTTATATCGGTGCGGTATTCCGTTAGACATATATTATATTGGTAATCACTTGTTCAAATAATTTTGAATGAAACAGTATTGTAGCTTGTTCATAGCAGTCATTTATTCAAATTAATTGTTGATTTCACTAAGAGAAGGTGTATTGTAGGAATTACACCAGTCCCAGTCGTCTCAGTCGGACAGAAGGAAACACCATCAATACGCAGAGAGAATGAACCAAAGTTTGACACTGGATCTACATACCCTATAAGGGTAACCAATGCATCTGAATCTTCTGCAGTAGGAGCCAGTACAACAGAAAACAATGATTCTCCATCAACAGGAGGCCATGCATTGTTGGTTGCCAGATCACCACAGGAACAGCATGATTACAATCAACACGGTAGTATTATTATTCAGTGTCATACTTTCTCATCAAATTTAAAATGCAATGAATTAAACGTATCATGTCACAATTGTCTATGCGTCTCATATATCCTTAAAATATTAAACTCCAACTGATTTTGAATTCTTTTGTTGCAAATTTGAGCATAAATATTACATAATCACAGTGCAATTTTAAGATAAGCATAGCTGCATTATTTTCTCTAAGATGGAAATCATTGGTCAATAAAACTAGCTTGAACCTACCACTTTATATTAGAATGTCTGCAAAAAGACGGCAAAGTGAGAGATCATGTATCTGTGCATAAGGGCTGTCAATTTGTCGATTAAATTGTGGACCTATTCCAGATATTTGTTTTTCTTTTCATTAGATTTACATTATTCCCAGATATAGTTTGTGTCATATTTTGATTAATATTTTAAACCCTTTATCTTCCGGTGATAAAAAAGCTGAAGAAGGAAAATACAGAATTGAAACAGAAAAAGATGTGTGCTATTTGTGGAATTAAAGATTTTGAATATGTCTTTCAACCCTGTGGCCACTTGACCTGTGATGTCTGTTCCGAACTTGACATTTGCACATGTAATGCACGCGTTACTAGTAAACATGTGTGCATATTATCACGAACATATTCTTCTTGACACTAATTTATTCCATTAAAAAAAAATGTAAAATGATTATGGAAAATATTGGGAAGCACTCGTTCGCGTATTCTTACTCCGTTGTTAATAACGTGCCTTATCAATTGTTATGACGTCCACATAAAAACGATGTACGGTCCCTATTTACCTCCAGTTGTTTGTAGAACGTCTCATTTTTTATTTACGTTATTTGTGTGTATTTGTGAATAATGGTGTCTAACACGTACTGACCGAATGAGTGGCAGGGCGTTTTCTTGTGGAAGACGGGAACTGCTTTCCCTTCGTGGGCGTCTAGGTTCACCTCCGGTGTTGGAGGAGTTCATGTTGCCCAACGTTTTAGTTTTCTGTGTGGTGTTTTTTGGTTTATTTGTCTTCGTACTGTGTGTTGAATGCCCAATGTTACCAGTTTCTCTGGATTGTCCGTTCTTGATTGGCATTTCGGTTTTCTCTAATGCTTATTTCAGTGCACATTGATAGTATAATTATCAACTGTAAGAATTAAATGCGCAGTACAATTCGATACCTACATTTGTATTTCTTTCCCTGGGTTGATGGCCATGTTGCTGGATAACGAGTCTCCAAAGGTGTCATCCCCTTTATAGCTAGTGTTCCGACACTTATATGGATCATTTGTTACATATATATATATATATTGATATTAACAGTTCCTAAATAATGTAATACTTAATCAAATTAAGGTTATCGTGCCTCGTGTATATGTATTCTCTTTGACAAATAATGTTCCTCAGGTACATGTAGGTCCTTTGACAATCACATGTATAGTATTTGGTTTTCCAATATTTTAATTATGATCGTACCTGTTGAAGTTTATACCCGGGACACGTCGATATCTATGTTTTCATTATATGTATTTTTATCATTTATGTCGATGTTTTTTTATGATATAATTCATTACACTCTAAGAGATATTTTGGTCCATGAACTATTTTTAACCCCGCCACGTCTTATCAAAGTGCCTGTATCAAGCGATGAAAGTGAGCGATCATGTGTTTGTGTATTGGGTGTATCGATTATGCCTCTGTATACTGTTTTTCTGTAGGATATATGGAACTCTTTCTAGAGCATGTTTTGTTTTACCTTTTATTACATTATCTATTGAACATATACATCACAGGTCCGTCTTACAAAATATTGTTATTTCAATTTATCTTGAAAGATAATTTATTTATATTTATAATATATCTTTGTATTTCCGCAACACGTAAAAATTGTTAATTGTTTTGTTTGTTGTAACTTTGTCATATATACTGTATGTCATCCTCTGATGTTGTTATTTATTCTGTGTGTAATGTTTGTATTATATAAATTGCATTGGTTTTGAATGAACAAAGACTTATTACTAATATGTAAATAAAAATAGTATTATAAATACGCATTTTTCCTTTGATCTTTTATGCAGTAATCAACTTAAAAATATTTAACTTTTACAAACCATAGTCTAACATGTTATTCCATGATTTTGACGTCATAGATCTGTTATTCCATGATTTTGACATCATAGATCTGACAATCATGTAATTTCTGTTACAAACCATATATACCATTGATCTTACTCATGAATTTATTTAAACCAACTCATCCATCGGATTCGTTGGTTTAAATAAGTTAATTCGTAAGATCCATGGTATATATAATACATAAAGTTATATATTTTCACACGTTTTCCATTATTTGCCTATACAATAAAGACCAATCTCATACCACTTCAATTAATACTTCGACAGAAATATATTATTTCAATTCGATAATCACAGTCGACGAGGGGTCGTGTTAAAAGTGATTCACAAAAATAAGGCTAAATGTGACAAGGTAATAATCGTGCAAAGCACCTCATCTGAAAACGGAAAACAGAGTCACATGACTTGGGGTTAATGCTTACTTGCAACGTTGACCACCAATCAATGTTGTTTGTTGTTTCATATTTTTATGCATGCCACTTTAGCCTTCAAGATATTATTTGTATGCATTTGAAGTTGGAAGTTTTAAATTCTCGTTGTAATTATTCTAAATTTATCAATCAATATTTATCCAATTGTGCTAACTGAAAATTGTTCTAGGTACCATCTTTCGTGAAAGAATTGATATATATAATCAAGTTATAAATCGGACATTTAAGTGTATGCCCTTTGCGTTCATTGGATTGAAATGCTACTTTGACACAAACTAATAACATTGAATTGTGCAATGTGGTATAACTATATAATGTCCCGAATATCCATCATTCGATACCTGCTATACCAACTTGCTTCGGCATCAGGCAAACCAAGATAATTGATTGCAGATATAATGTTTTGCAGGTCATTGTTTGTCCTTCATTGATTCAGGGCTTCAGAGTACCTTCTTTGTCCTTTTGTTAATTTTTTTAGCCATTGTCCTATCCTTCTTTCGATTTACCGATTCTGATTGGTATCTTCAAGCTCTTCTTATGGGTATATAAATATCCATTTATAAGATAGTGCGTTGCTGCTAACATGCAATCTACAGATCTAACGGTTCCAGGTGGTTCAATGGAAGCAATCACTTCAAATGTTATTCGTTCACCACCACGACTTGGTTAACACCTTCGTAATATATTTGTCGAACATGAACACTGATATGTTTCCTTTACCGTTATTATAATTCTATCCTTGCCTTATTCATGACTTACCACCAGATTTATTTACAACAGTGATATGACGGGTGCCACAAGTGGGGGATTAAGTTTTACTGTTCGGAACACATGAATTCATCCCGGGTTTTTTGTTTGCTTCGCTTTTCTCAACATTTATTTTTTCTGTATAGATTTGTAGATCCTTGTCCGTTTGTACTTTTTTGTTTTCTTGGCCATTGCATTGTCTGTCCTTTGTCGATTTATGTTTTAAATTGCTCCTTTGGTATTTTCAAACTTTACTTGGATTTGAACATAGTAATGGGTACATACATATTTATTTCAAAGGCAAAGAATGCACATCAATTCAAATATATATCTACATTCTTACTAATATGTAATAAATACATTAATACTGATTTCCAAGGAAATGAATACGCAATAGGTATAATTGGAATATGTAATTTGTGCATAAATATTTACTGGAAAAGTACTAAATGTGTACTAAATGTAATGTGAATATGTAATGGAGACATACATGTAAATATTTATTTCTTACATTTCTGCACCGGTAATCTTTAGAATCTAAACCAGTAAACCTGTAACCTGTATACTCTAAATTTAAATAATAATGTTTTCTATTGATACCTCAGTTAATATTTTAAACTGTAGCATTGCATGATTAGTCACACTGACGTATTTTTGTAAGGATAGCTCTACTTTGTTATCATAACAGAAATAAACCGTTGGTATGTGATTTTATTCTAACGACAGCATTCTATCAAAGTATTTATTGTATTTTTTCTAAACGGTGCATTATGATAATTATAGTTGTATTTGTTTGCACTAAGCAATGTCCAACACATATTGTGTTGTGTTTTTGCATTGTTTTCCTTCATATTGTGTGCTCTATGTTGCCAGTTTTTATGGATTGTCCTTTTTTGATTGCCCCTTCGAAATTCTCTACCGTTTACTTATTTACGTCACGTTTGAAGAAGAACTAATTTTAATAACTGATTTCGTCTTTGCGTATTATGTCCGCAGGTGTGTTAAATTTACCTACTCATGCGCTGACAATCTTCCTACGAATTATTCTAATGTATAGTATTTGATAGGCTTGATTTTAATATTTCAGTGCGTGAAGCCATACATTGTCAACTTGGCTAGTAGGTACCAATGGTAAGGTTGATGCACGATGAATTACGGGAAACAAATGTTGGTATTTTTCTTAGCAATTTGTCTTGGATGGTTCGTCCCATTTTCGGCTTCTGCACAGAATAACCTCGTTGTCATAGAGTGTGGTTAGTAGATCTAGAAATGTGTGTCCCCTGTCTTTTATATGTTCCATGACATTCTTTACATTTATTTTTGAGGGTGAAAGTGGATGGTTGTGGTTCTTATGGAAGCTGGTACCTAACTTGTCTTTGGTGTTTACGGTGCCTGAATTGCGACACTCTTAACAAGTGGTGCATATTGGATGATTCTATATTATAAAATGGCAAAATGAAATGTTTTACATATATACATTTAACTTTAGTTGACTTAAGAAATGGCTGAAGACAATTGGCCATCAGATAGAACGGTGATGAACGATCCCACTATCGACGAGCTTGACTTCGTTGAATACCATACAAAGGATGACAACAATGAAAATGGGATCCGTAAGTTAATATTGAAGTAATGTTACTACGAAATTCTCAAAATTATATACACATTGCATTGATGTAAATGGCAAACTTTGAGTATACATTACGGAAAAGTGTTGGATGATTTCATATTTTTATTTAATACTTATATTGGTGAATGATAAAATAAATAGATTTTTGAAAGAGAGGATGAGGCAATTCCTTACACATTCCTTGCACATACCAAGTCAGGGTCATTGCGGTTTCCCAGTTCCCCGGTTGTTGACTGATTTTGTCTGTTTATTGATTTATGAGTTTTGACTTTCCCTTTGGAAGATTGCTATGTGTTCGGTAATTTTGTTATTACCCTTATTTAATAGTTAAGTATGCATAATACGGTGACGTTCAAAAAATGTTGAATATAAAGTGCTAGAGTGTAGAGTACGAGTACGATATTTCTTTATCTATTTGATAAGCGTTTAAAAACAATTATACTACTGTTGAAAGTGAATGGTAGGAAGTTACCCTCGTCATTTTAACAAAATGAATTGTAAATATCCATGTATTTTTACCTATATCAGCTGGTCATTAGACAGATCTTTGATTTATAAATTATATTATTTGAAAAGAAAAATGAGAAAAAAATATGTTTCTGTGGTTTATTGTGAGTATATTCACCATTGTCCAAAGATATGAGTTAAATATTCACTTATGTGATCCAGTAGATGATAGATTGAAAGATAATTGAATTACGCTGTAATTTGGACAGTAGTGCTTTGCTTACATTCAGCATTAGACGACCCCAATTGAAAGACGTTCAACTCGTTGTAATTAATGCTGGAAAATTGCAGGCAATAAGAGTGTAATCGGAACAATGTAATCACATACCTCTTTAAGTATATGTATTCTTAAGAATTTTCAACGCTATGATGAATTCAATAGGTGAATTCCCACTCAGTTGAGAAGAGGATCTTTTTTCGTCATAATATCTTCTCTCAACACATTTCATTGTTGGTGTAAGTGAAAACATGCCAATACCACTAGGTTGTGCTTCTTGAAATCCTCCTGTAGATAAATTGCAGTTACTAAATATGTTCTCGAATATAGATTTTAGTTTCTTTTTCATATTATTTGTTTAATTAACTTGTTTTCTGCTTGGCTTCTTGTTTTTCTTCAATATGTTCAATCACTTTACTGCCGACCCTTTCCTTGGAGTTTTCCACTTTTTTCGTAAAAACCTTTTTAACTTTTTTGATCTGCTTCCTTCGACGTTTCCTGGTAGGAATGACAGTTTTATCTGCTCTTTTCCTCTTTATACCTTGCATATGTATTTTCACTTCATCTTTAGCTTGATCAATGTATTGTTGTATAGGAGAAACTAAATTTACTGTAACTTTTTCATCATGTTCACCTTTATGCTAAGGTCCTACAGGTGAAATACTTTGTTGTGGACTATCAGATAGGAACCCTCCACCGATCTGCTTTCTTCCTCGGTGTGCATTGTTAGCATAAAGATTGTGTCCATTTTTACCCACGTTTGGTAATAATGAATCCACTTCTGGGTATTCGGTGTATACATTTTATCCATCTTTCAGAAAAATGGGAACGATTTCAAATGAAGTGTGATGGTTGACGGTTGATCCACAAATGAAGTTAAAACGTCTTGATCTGTAGTTATATCTACATCAATGTCATAAATGTTATTCATTTTTTAGGAACATTGAATGGCGTCTCAGCAACTGTCATTCAATTGCCAACAGATGTGGATGGTAATCTACGCAAAAGAGGTCGACTTTCACCTTCCACGATAGACTCCCCACATATGTCAGAATACAGGTACATTGCATCAGTTCTTGATATTGTACATACCATGTCAGCTTCTACTAAGGCAATTCTCCATGTTCCTTCAAAGAAAATGGTGCGGTTACATGGGTTTTAAACTTGTATGATGTAATTATGGAAAATACTCCAGAGATTTGTCACTGCTCATGCTTACATAAGTATTTATACTTACTGATTGGATGCGTTTGGTTCAGTGATATCGTTTTCCTCAATCCATTGGTTATATGTATCTGGCCAACGGTCACATTTTAATGACTACTGAATTTGATCATTGCGTTTTCTTTTCCTAATTTTCTTTTCAATATACCATAGGATTTCTTCATCTTTATCTAGTCTTTGCAATTCGGATTCATAGACATTTCCGTTGATTGGTTCTTTCGTGAGGTTTTTTAATCTATATATTGGAATAACCTGCATGCGAAATCGTTTTCAGATTTTAAAAATCTCATGTGCAATGTTCATCATAGGATCTTTCAAGTATCATGTTAATGCTGGAAATTCGAACCAAATCACCTAATTTGAATAAATATTTTCCTACATTCTTTTTAAGTGGCTTGGGTTTCAAATACATGTAAGCCCATATATCGGCTTCTTTGTTCTTGCTGACATCTTTTGGAGCGATGCTGTTTAACCTTCTATGAGATGTTGCATTGTAGCTCTTTACAATTCTTGCAAAACTTCTATATATCTGTGAGTTCTCTGTGTTGTGAAGCATCGATACATCACATTTTAAACAGTTTTTATTACACGTTCCACCACATTAGCTTTCGTGTCAGAATTTAGGGTGGTGAGAGTAATCAATCTGTTCTTGAACTGTTTACCACTATCAGATCGTAATAACTTACATTTCCTGTCTTTGGTTAGTATGTTTTGTAATGCTTTGACTAAATCTTTTGCTGTTTTGTTTTTCAGTGGTTCAATCCAGATATATTGGGAAAATATGTCGATAACAAAGAGGAAATATCTGACACTATCATTCTCATTGGAGATATTGGACACATCCGTCAAATCCATATCAAAATGATCATCAATACCCGCAACAACAACTCGTACTTTTCTAAAGGATTGTCTGAGATATCTTCTTAGACTATAATCATCTTGATTGTGTAGCCATTTATGAACTTTGTTTTTTTTTCTTTATATGTGTTATGCCTTTAGATTTCAAGACTATGTGAAGTTTATCTGGACCTAAATAGGCACCAGAATTGGATAAATCATAGCATGTCTTCTCTGACAACTTGTTGTATTTGTGTTCATCATAAGTTGAACGACAGGTGGAATGTGTGTGTTTTTTATATTGTGTCAATAAAATTGTAAATAAGTAATCATCTCCTGCAAAATAATGTTAACAGCACAATCATCTTCATGTTCATTTATTTCTGTTAAATCATGATATTAGTACAAATCATTGATTGACATAAAACAAACATCAACGTTCATCCAATAAATGCAGAAATGGCTGTATCAATAATGTTACCACATAATGAAACTCTTACATAGTTTGCTTTTGTTTTCATTTGTATTTATTCTTGTATTTAATTGTATTGTTCTCTTGTATTGTTTAAGTTTTTGTCTGTGTACATAGTTAACAACAATTCTCCCCTCAAGAATATTGTTGACTATACCAGACACTGCATAAATGTCATCTTGTGAAATGGATTCAATCATTTCTTTGTTTTTGAAGTGGTTCGGGCAATTTTTCAGCTTTGCTTCGAACAGGTTCAGACGTAGTCATGTGAATATTTCACCAGTACTCCACTTGTTCCATTACAAATTGTTTGAATTCCGTAAACATATCCATTAGTACGATCTGCTCTCAAAATCGGAACATCATAAGTTCATATTTTACCTGGTTAACTGTCTCTTCAAGATAAGTATCCAAATGTTTACTTAGAGTCCCCATCAGACATGCATGCTGTGTTTGACTTGGATGGTCTACTTCACACCCGTAACAATAATCCATCACTACAACGAGTAGCAATTATACTGCAGTTTTAGCATATACAAATAGCAAAGTATGCCTTAGAAATCGTTCAAACTTTGGATCCACCGTAGAAATCATAGCGATTGCTTCTAACGAGTATATATCTGATAATGACGCAACCCCATTAGGAACAATTAAATTCAGCAAACCTTTCAGCACATTATTTCATGTTTCTCTAATATTAGTGCAAGCCCTTTAATATAGATTTATTTCATTTGCTGTTTCTAACCAATGCAAACCAGTTTAAATGTACACGAGGAAGCGTCAAATATTTAGTTAGGCCTGATTACAATACAGATAAAAGAAACAAACTGGTAATATATGCATGTTTACACAACCATTACATGTTAATTACAGGCTATTTAGATATATTAACAGTTGTTATTACACGCTCCGCCACATTAGCTTTCGTGTCAAAATTTTATGGTGGTGAAGTAGTAAATACTCTCTTGTTTCAATATCGGTTTCATTGTATTATTGTTGAACTCTTTACTACTGTCAGCTCATGATTTCTTACATTCTTTGCTTAGGATGCTTTGTAATGCTTTGACTACATCTTTTTTTGCTGATTTGATTTTCAGTGGTTGAATTCAGAGATATTTGGCAAATATGTCGATAACAAAGAGGAAATAACTGACACTATCATTTTCATTGGAGATATTGGACACATCCGTCAAATCCATATCAAAATGATCATCAATACCCGCAACAACAACTCGTACTTTTCTAAAGGATTGTCTGAGATATCTTCTAAGACTACAATCATCTTGATTGTGTAGCCATTTACGAACTTTGTTTTTTGTTCTTTATATGTGTTATTCCTTTAGATTTAAAGAGTCTGTGAAGTTTATCTGGACCTAAATAGGCACCATAATTGAATAAATCATAGCATGTCTTCTCTAACAACTTTGTGTGTTTGTGTTCATCGTAAATTGAACGACAGGTGGAATGTGTGTGTTTTTGTTATTGTGTCAATAAAATTGTATATAAGTAATCATCTTCTGCAAAATAATGTTCACAGCACAATCATCTTCACGTAGATTTATTTCTGTTAAATCATGATACTAGTACAAATCATTGACTGACATAAAACAAACGTCAACGTTCATCAAATAAATGTAGAACTGATTGATTGATGATTTTTGGTGTTTAACGCCACTTTCAACAATATTTCAGCTATATCATGGCGACCAGTTTTAGTGTTGGAGGAAGCCGGAGTACCCGGAGAGAACCACCGACCATGGGCAAGCAACTGGTAAACTTTATCACCTGCGGTTGCGAGTCCAGTGCACCCTTTTTGTAATTTACAAAGCCGGGCGCGAACCCACACCGTATTGGTGATAGGCTTGTATGAGTTGTTAGATCCAGCGACCTAACTCATTGAGCCACCCGGGCCCCTGGTGTAGAACTGGTTTTATCAGTAATGGTATCACATTATGAAACACTAGCATAGTTTGCTTTTTTATTTGCATTTATTCTTGTATTTAATTGTATTGTTCTCTAGTATTGCTTAACTTTTTGTCTGTGCACATAACTAACAACAAGTCTAACTTCAAGAATGTTTTTGACAATATCAGACACTGCACAAATTCCAACTTGTGAAATGGATTCAGTTATTTCTTTTCTCTGAAGCGGTTCGGCAAAGAACAAAGCTTTTATTAGATTAGAGTTTCGGAGAATATGTCTATTCATGTTTAATGTTTTCAATCGAATAACATATTTTTTTAATTCTCATTTATTTCAAATATGTCGTCTACGGATAGCCATTGTTCAGCTTTGCTTCGAACAGATTCAGACGTAGGCATACGAATATTGCATCAGTACTCCACTTGTTCCGTTTCAAATAGCTTGAATTCCGTAAAAATATACATTAGTAAGGTCTGCCCCCAAAATCTGAACACCATAAGTTCATATTTTATCTGGTTAAATGTATCTTCAAAATAAGTATCCAAAGGTTCACTTATAGTCCACATCAAACATGCACACTGTGTTTGACTTGGATGTGCTATTTCACACCCATAACAGTTCTCCTTCACCACAACGGGTAGCAATTCTACTACAGTTTTAGCATATACAAATAGCAAAGTATGTTTTAAAACTCGTTCAAACTTTTGATCCTGCATTGTATTCATAGCGACTGCTTCCAACGAGTATATATATGATAATGACGCAACCCCTTTAAGAACAATTAAATTCAGCAATCCTTTCAATACATTATATCGTTTTCTTTAATGGCGGTGCAAGCCCTTTATCATAGATTTATTTCACTTGCTGTTACTAATATCAGTACAGACCCTTTAACAACACAATTTCAAAATCAAACCACCACTTACAGGATTATCTTAAAGTTTAAATTTTACATGATGTCAAATAAGACGAGTACCTTTTAATTGGAGCGAATATTCAAACTGACTAGTGAAATTCATATTTCACCTTGCACAAACCTCCATCGTTCTAAGATTACCCAACGTGACGCAGCTGCGCCACCCAGCACCATCCTGCACCATGGGCTAATATCCTTATGTGTATGCTACTTTTAGCTGGTCCACAATGTGGTATAGATAATTTAGCTTAATTTCTTTTTAATGTGACATAAACATATTTTCTTTATTTTATTCTTATCTATTTTGTAAGAAGAGTTTGAAGATAGAAGATACTAAAGGGGTTATCAGAATCCGTAAATCGAAAACGAACAGACAACACAATGGCCAAAGGAAAAAGGACAAAAGAACAAACAACGATCTAGAAAGCATACACGTAAAACTAAAGAACTAAGCTATAAAAAAAAACATGAACTCTACGAATATGTTTATTCCATCAATATTATTATGTTACATACTTGTGATTTTTATATATTTGTATTAAATCTATACTACGCGATGATTACAAAAGAAAATTAAGGATGGGTAAGAAATATGAGATAATATATCATACATTCAAATATGACTACTCAATATCATTTACTTGACATGAATAATTAAAACTATAATCAACTTGTTATTTAATTTCATTGATTGTAGCATGTCAACCGTAAATCTGGGTATATAAGCCACAAGCGAATCATTTAGGTTTATTCATTCCTATGTTATCTAGTATTAACACTGCCTAACGTAAGTACTTTAATTAATTGTTTGATGGAAATAATTGCTTAATGGCAAGCATATACTTTTTTTAATTTGATTTAATTCTGAAATATATTTAAATAAATTCTGATAGCAGTTTAATATTACAATACCATTTTAAGGGAAATAGCAACCATATACTGTTTTTTGTTTTTTGTTTTTTTAATTAAATTAAACTTCTGGATAATGCTATCAGAAATTCTGCTACTTTAAGAACAATATTCAAAAACCAATAGTGGTCGTGTATTTATGTTGGGGTTATACATTTTCCATATTACTAAAATTGTTCTATTGGATTTCGGAATCGTTCCGATAGTGTGCTGTGGGTGTTGTTTAAAAAAAAAAACGTTAGAGAAAACCGGAGTGACAATCAACAATTGACAGTCTAGAGACACGGATATCATCGAACACTCAATACAAAGTACGAAGACAAACAAAGCAAAGCACAACACGGAAGTCTAAAATAATGAGCAACATGCACCCCAACACCGACCAGGGTGAACGCATGTGCTCGCGAATGCTAAGCAGTTACTTCCACGTATAATATACCTCCCACGTTTCTCATATAGTGAAGTCGTGTAGGACACCAATATACACAGTAACACAAATAAGACATGAACCCCTCTACAAACAACTGTGATGAAGACGAACCGAATACAACAAGCAGACTCACTATAATATCGCATGCCAAAATATTTTATATTTCTTTCAAATTATTTAAATGCGGCTTTTAAACCATGCTGTAGATCTCCTCTGTTTAGAAGACAATAGCTGAGGACTATTTATCAGGGATAACTCACAGTTAATATTAAAATACAATGTAACACTATTAATAATCCATGTTCATAGGGATACAATAGTGTACATTTGTACTTTACTGATGCATTTGAAATTTAGAAAAACAAACATTTGTTAAAATATCAAAATAACAGATATTAGAAGGGTATACGGGGGTTAGAAGATTATTGCTGAAAACGGTAATTGATATTTTATTTCGAAAAGGGGTCTAAAAGTGGCTGAAATTCCACAAATTTGCATATTGAGATGTCATATTTAACATTTGAAATAACTTGAAAACAATACAAATGTCCAAAATAAAATGGGTCTTGCATATTATTATGTCAGGGGAAATACAGTGTTCCCACTTGCTTTTAATATGCACTTGTTCAATATCCCCTTAATAAACACCCTGCAGTTCCATCATGTTTCACTCTGTATAGCACGTTTGTATACCTGTATTTATTTATGAAAGAGGAAGTTTTCAAATATAGTACATATACAGTCTTTTTTTTTCATCTACTCATTGACTTGTTTTTCATACGACCGCTCCACCGGAGGGGCATACTGTTTTACCTCTGTCCGTCCTTTCGTCCTTCCGTCCTTCCGTCCGTTCTTTAGTCCGTCCGTCCTTCCGTCCATCCAAGATATTTTTCATCGCATTTTTCTCAGCAACTATTGATGGCAGAAATCTGATATTTGGTCACAAGCTCCATATTGTGGGAAGAGTTTTTGGACGCGTCAAATTCCTACTTCTAGTTGCCGACTTAGTGGTTTTTTATACACATTGAACATATATGCGGGTGTATCATAAGTGAGCATTAGCTCACAGTTTATCTTGTTTGTTGTTGTCTTTAAAACAACCCGCTTTTCAAATGAAAAGAACAATAAATCAAGAGACAGGAAATAATATTTTTATATCAGATTTTACAAAATTGGTATAAAACAAGAAATGAAGAAGTGTGCATTAAAATGCACTTAAACTAATTCACTAACCTTCATTTTTGCTGCTGTTTCTTTCTATATGGAAATAACTTGAGATGTTATTAAGCTACTGACATTTTCTACTTTTATGGCATTTTGATGTTTGCAACTATAATAACGTGTTTGTTTGTTTATGATTTTAATGCCACTTTCCAACTTTGTTGAATATCCAGGAACACTCCCAAACCTAGTGATGAGAATAGGAAAGATTTTTTTTTTCACTAAATTACCTGTAACACTACAAACTTGTTCTGAGGGTACAGACGATGCTGGAATGATAAGAAATGTTTTGGCTTTGATAGCGTATTCTTTGCAACATATCTTGTAAATAGCTATTGCAATTGCTAAGTTTTCTATGGTAGTTGGCGCCTCCTTTATCTTTCTAATTCTCTGGACCAATGTTTCTCTTGTTAAGGACTGTTGATTGTCGGCCATGCTTCTAGCCTATGCATTATTGTTGCACATGCTTTTTTGTGTTTCTGTCAGAAATCTACAAATTTGGCGATAGTAGTTAATGGACAGTAGAAATAAATTTCATTTGCAAATATAAAAAAAAAAAAAACGATTATTTAATATGGTTTCATGAAATACGATACTCATCTTCTGCTAAACGCAAGGGAAAGTAGAATTGTTGAATTGATCAAAAATCAATTTTTGTGCTTGATGCTTTGTTTAAGCCACAGAACAACAGACTTTTATCTGTAGTTGTGATATGAAATTATTGGATTTGAAAATACTTGAATTCCAGCTATGGTAAATATACTCCTCAGACCTATTTTTTTTTTAAAAACCTTGCAATGGTACATTTTTGGAAAAAGAAGAACTATAAATGAGATGTAGAAGTCAGTAGAGAAAGAATATTTCAAAATATTGTAGTTGCAACTCTTATTTTGGAGCAATTATGGATGGATGCATTACCCATTCATGAACTAGGCGATTCTCTTATTATCATTCATAAGGTGTCTGAATCCAAATGAAGGGGAAGTGTATGTTTTAACAGTACCTTTAGTTCCAACTGAATTAATACCATCATGCCCAATGGACAATGATGGATGATCTAACACATTAAATCCAACATCCAGACTTCTGCCAGCTAAATATTTTCTATAGTGGTTATTATGAAAATATATATTTCACTATAAAGTTATAAAATAGAATAAATCTGGTTTGCTGTCCACTGACAGTTTACTAATTTGCTTAGTGATAGTGTTTGTTTTTTTAAGTGGAAATATATTTTATATTGATTGTTTATATCTGTATTTTCGTTGGAGATTCAATTATCAGAGGGGAATGATTTGGATCATATTAACTGTTTTAACCATGCCACATTTGTGTGCCTGTCCCAAGCCAGGACCTGGATTTCAATTGTTTGTTGTTGTGATATTTTTGTGCTCATTTGTTTGATATGAGAGGTATTGTTCATTTTATTGATCATTTTAGAATTGTTCATCATCACTATTTAAACTTTATTGCATAATTAACAGCGCTTTGAAAAGTTATAAATCCATCTGAAAGATCAAATCTTTTGCAATTTCAACATATAATGTCTCGTCAATGTGACACATAAAACTAACATGTCATTCAGAGGTAATACAATATAATGCTAGTAACAATGATTTACGGTATCTGGTTTCAAGTAAAACTGTGGGTATTTAATACGGATCATTTGGGTGTCCTAGTATTAAAGTTGTCTGATGTAAGTTCTTTCAATAATTGTTTGAAGGGAAATAATTGTTTGATGGCCAGATCTATATATGCTTTATTGTATTTGATTTAATTCTGAAATATATTTAAAGAAATTCTGATAACAGTTTAATATTACTATATCATTTTAAAGGCAATATACAAGAAATATAGCATTCTTGATTTAATAGTTCAGTAACAAGAATACGGTGACGTTGAAAAAATCTGAATATAAACTGCAAGTTCCAGAGTACCTGTTTAGGTGTGAAAATTAAACTCCATACACTGGGCGGTTGATATAATACTATTTTGTGGAAAAAGTACAATGGTAAAACTGCAACCGTCTCTTTTGTCATAAAGTCATGTAGAATATTGACCATTGGTCAAATATTAAAATATTTAAAAAAATGTCGGGAATCACAACTGCATTTTATATCAAGTTATTAGTCACACTTGTCGGTGATTTTCTCCGGGTACTCCGGTTACCTACACCCATAAAACCTGCCGGCACGATGCCACGGGTATATTATTGAAAATGACGTTAAACACCATAACCATTTATTTGTCAAGTATTATCAATTCTAATTCATGCTAATTCCATTAGAGATTGATGTTTATGGTGTTTAACGTCACTTTCAGCAATATTTCAGCGATATTCCTGTATTTCGTTAGACATAGATATTATTGGTTATCACTTGTTCAAATCATTTTGAATGAAACAGTCTTGTAGTTTGTTCATAGCAGTCATGTATTCAAATTAATTGATGATATCACTTAGGGCAGTGATTAGAACATGTGTATTATATTGTAGGAATTACACCAGTCGTCTTAGCTGGACAGATGGCAACCCAATCGATACGTAGAGAGAATGACTTACGTGTTGATATTGGATCTACATACCCTATGAGGAGTGAATCTGCATCTTCAACAGTAGGATCCAGTACATATACAACAGAAGACAACAGTTATGCATCAACAGGAGGCCATGAATTGTTGGTTGCCATATCACCACAGGAACAGCACGATTACAATCAACAAGGTAGTCGTTTTATTCTGTGTCATAATTTCTCGTCAAATTTAAAAATACATTGAATTAAGCTTATAATGTCACAGATGTGTATGGTTTTCATGTACCTAAAAATATGAAATATTGTTGTTCTTGCAAATTTGAACATATAAATCATATAATCAAAGTGCCATATTAAATTAAGCATAGCTGTATTATTTGACTAAGACGGAAATTATTAGTCCATAAAATTAGCTAGATCCTGCCACTATGGAATAGAATGTCTGCAAAAAGTCGGAAAAGTGAGCGGTCATGTATAAATGTATTAGGGGTGTCGATTATGCGTCTAATTCTTTGATTTGTTGATTCAAATTTTTCTTAGATTTACATAATTAGCAGATACAGTGCGTCTCACATTTGCAGTTGATTAATATCTTAAACCCTTTATCTTCCAGTGCTAGAACTGAAGAAGGAAAATACAGAATTAAAGCAAAAGATGATGTGTGTTATTTGCAGAATTAAAGACTTTGAATGCGTCCTTCAACCCTGTGGCCACTTGACATGTGACGTGTGTTCCGAACTTGACATTTGCATGTGTAATGCACACATTACTAGTAAACATGTTTGTATATTATCACGAAAAGTTATTGACACTAATTTAATCCAGTAATCAATTTTGTGGAATGACTATGGAGAATGTTGGGAAGCACTCGTTCGCGTATTCTTACTCCGATGCTAATAACGTGCCTTATCAATTGTTACGATGTCCACATAAAAGCGATGTTCGGTTCCTATTTACCTCCAGTTGCTTGTAAGAGGGCTCATATTTTATTTGCGTTATTTGTGTTTGTGTGTGCATAGTGGTGTCTAACACGTAGTGACGTATGGGTGGCATGCATATGGCAGTGGCTTGTGGAAGGAGGGAACTGCTTTCCCTTCGGGGGCGTCTGGGTTCACCCCCTGTTTTTGCCTGGATTTTTGTTGGTCAACATTTCAGTTTTCTGAGTTTTGTGTTTTTGTTTTGTTTGTCTTCGTTCTGTGTCTTTTGTGCCCAATGTTGCCAGTTTCTATGGATTGTATGATTATCACATGTAAGAACTAAATGCGCAGTAAAATTCGATACCTATGTTTCTATGTCTATACCTGGATCGATAGCTCTGTTGATGTACTATGAGTCTCCAAAGATGTCATTCCCTAATAGTTAGTGTTCCGACACTTACATAAATTAGTTCCTATATTTATATATATATTGAAATTTAGAGTTCCTAAATAATGTAATGATTAATCCAATTAAGGTTATCGTGCTTCAGGTATATGTAGGTCCTTCGACAATCACTTTTAAATAATTTGGTTTTCTAATATTTTGACTATGATCATACTTGATGAAGTTTATTCCATCGATATCTATGTTTTATTACATGTCGTTTTATCATTTATGTCGATGCTATTTTTATGATAGAATGCATTACACTTTAAGGGATATTTTGGTCCAGAAACCAATTTCAACCCCGCCACGTCTTATCAAAGTGCCTGTATCAAGTCATGAAAATGAGCGATCATGTGTGTGTGTATTAGATGTATCTTTATGCTGTTTTTTTTTTTCTATAAGATCTTTCGAACTCTTTCTAGAGCATGGTTATTTCACGTTTTATTACATTTTTTATTGAACATATACATCACAGGTCCGTCTCATAAAAGATTGTAATTTCAATTTATCTTCAAATATTTTGTTCGAAAGAAGGAAATGAAATTTTTTAGGATAATTTATTTATATTTATAAACTATCTTTGTATTTCCGCAAAACATAGAAATTGTTAATTGTTTTGTTTGTTCTAACTTTGTCATATATACTGTATGTCATTCTCTGCTGTTGTTATTCATTCTGTGTGTAATGTATGCATTATATAAGTTGCATTGCTTGTGAATGAACAAAGACTTATTACTAATATGTAAATAAATAAAGTTGGTTTTTTTCACACGCTTTCCATTATTTTCTTATGCAATCAAGACCAATTTCATACCACTTCATTTAACACTTCGATATAAATATATTATCTTTATTCGATAATCAGATTTGACGCGAGGACATGTTAAAAGTGGTCAACAAATATAAGGCTAAATGTGACAAGGTAATAAACGTGCAAAACACCTCATCTGGAAACGGAAAAGAGAGTCACATGACTTGGGGTTAATGCTCACTTCCAACTGTGACCAACAAAACATGTTGTGTGTTGTATCATATTATAATGTATACTACTTCAACCTTCAAGCGATTACTTGCATACATTTTGTATTTTAATTTGGAAGTTTTAATTTCTCCTTGTAATTATTGTAAACATATCAATCAATAATTATAATAATAATAACTTTATTCTCTAAACCAATGTTACAAAGGTTACTGAGTGAGAGTGTTCAAATCAATGCAAAGTAAATACATATCATTACATTAATTATCAGGATTATGGCTGTACATTGAATACAAATTATGAAAGGAATGTTTAAACGTAAAATACAAATGATACAAATACTAACAGATGTGTGATGGATTTATTTCATGGAGAACTAATTTTCTTATTTATCACAATAAGGTTACATAATTTGCAAATAGTTTCAGCTTTCTTTTTGCTAAATAATGATGACAGTTTTAATGTTGAAAAAGTATTTTGGTATTATATGTTTTCTTTCAGTTACAAAATTTGGACTTTGTAGTACGTATTGAAATTCGTCACCAATCTCGTAAGATTGACATAGCTGACACATACTGACAAATATACAATTGTGTTATCTAAAAATCGTTCTTGGTATCATCTTTCGTGAAAGAATTGATATATAATCAATTTATTAATCGGACATTTAAGTGTATGCCCTTTACGTTCATTGGATGAAAATGCTACTGTCACATAAACCAATAACATTGATTCGTTCAATGTGGTATAACTAAATAATGTCCCGAATATCCATCATCCATTCGATACCTATTATACCAACTTGCTTCGGCATCATGCAAGCTAAGATAACTGACTGGAGATATACTGTTTTGCATTGTTTGTCCTTCATTGATTTACGGCATCAAAGGATCCTTTTGGTATTTTCAAGAAAATGTTAGAGAAAACCGAAGATACACCCAATTTTTATTGAATAGCCAATTGGTACATGAATATTCAGTTCAATTGCAATTTGCACATAACAAGTAGTATTGAATAGGTAATGGGTACATCATTACCATTTAAAAGACAATCAGAACACAACAATCATAATTGGAATAGGTACGTGTGCTCTTATATATAGGCAATGGGTGTATAACCATTCATTGCAAAGGCACTGAGTGCCCAATAAATATAATTTAAATAGGTTATGCCACTTTGTCCAACACGATGTTCATGTCAGATGATGTTCGTTTCGTTGAACAGTAACAAGATGGCTGTCACCAGTGGTGCAGGAATTGAATACCCTTCCGGAGAAGCTGAGTGGGCGTCGTGTTGCTTGATCTTTAGTTTTCTGTGTACTGGTTTGTAGATCGTTCTTTGTCCTTTTTGTTCGTTTTATTTTAGCCGTTGTGTTATCTAACCTTTGATATAGGAATTTCCATTAGTGTCTTCAATCTCTTCAAATGGGTACGTAAATATACATTTCTAAGATAGCGGTTTGCTGCTAACACGCTATCTACTGATCCAACTGTTTCTAGTGATTAAATGGAGGTAATCACTTCGAATGTTATTCGTTCACCACCATGACTTGGTGAGCCTACATCATATATTTGTCACACATGAACACTGATATGTTCCCTGTGTCTTTATTACAATTCCGTCCTTTCCTATTTCATGATTTACCACCGGATTTTTTCTAAGCAGTAATATGACGACTTCCACTAGTGGCGATGGTACAGCTTTTGTTCAGAACACATTAATTCACCCCAGGTTTTTGCTTCCTTCATTTTGTTCAATCTTTGGTTTTCCATGTAAAGATCATTGCCCTTTTGTTCTTCTCTTGGTGATTGTATTGTCTGTCCTTATTCGGTTTACGTTTCTGATTACTTCTTTGGTATTTCCAAGCTTTACTTGGATTTGAGCATAATAATGGGTACATACATATTCATTTCAAAGGCAAAGAATGCACAGCTATTTAAATAATTTTACAAGGTTAGCTATCTACATTTTTGCTAATATGCAATAAGTACATTACGTAATACTGATTGTAAAGGAAATGAATTCGCAGTATCTATTATTGGAATATGTAATGTGTATAATGCGTACTTGGCAAATAATAAAGGTAATTTGATGATTTGATATACATTTTTTGTGTTTTAACGCCACTTTCAACAATATTTCAGCTTTATAATGGCGACCAGTGTTACGATATCTTTCTAACTAAATGAAGAACGTCTTCCATTTACGATACATTTATTATCTCTAAGCTAAGCGTTCCATACAATCGTTGTCGCTACGTAGCGACGTAAAGTATTGTTACGTTACGATGGCGCGAATTGACGTTAAACATTAACCAATGTAAAATAATTGAAACTAATATTTCACAACATTCTGGGGGCCTCAAAATGATTTAAAGTCTATATACAAAAAGTGAGGCCATTACAGTTCATATCTCAAGAGGGACAAATTTTACAATTGGTCGCGTTGTGATAAATCCATTTGAAGTTCTAATTTTAGCAGCACGTACAAGCCCATCATTGCCGGTAATCAAATCGATTACAACTCCTAATTTCCACATCGATCTAGGTGTAATGTCCATAATTTGTACAACAGATCCAACCTTCACATGGTGGTCATTTTCTCCACTTACACGGTGAAATTCTCTAAGTCCAGTTAGATATTCAGTTCTCCAACGATTTGAAAAGTTCAATTTATCGATTTCCCAAACCTTGTGTAGTTCACATACTTCCTGTCTGTTTGGTGTTATAATATTCAAGATTGAAGACGATGGGCTCGTGTTACCTCGTGAATTCATATGAGCTGGTCCAGATAAAAGATATCCTAGTTTTGATCCGACTGCAGTTGGTCCTTGTCCTCTAATAACTCTGTCTTCCACTATGTCCCAATACTAATCTGCTCCAACCAGAAGTGATACATTAAATTCTCCGTCAACTAATGTTGAGTGAGCCAATTTAAGTCCACGTAAGTGTGGATATGTGGTTCGGTTCAAAGAGTATGTACTGATAGGATGTGCAATTTGTGGTACTATAAGAACGTCGATAGGTATCAAATCGAAGCCTAGACTTTGTAAATAAACAGTGGCGACTTGTACATTTCTCACCTTTTTGTTTGACTCACCAAAACCAGATATAGTCAGCCCTTCAGTTGTACGTGGTTGTAAGTTGAGCTTGGCTGCCAGATCCTGTGTAAGAAAACTCTTCTGTGCGCCTTCATCTAATAAAATATTAGCGGCGTCGAAATTCTTTCTATCTGCTGACACGGGCCCAGTAGCTGTTTTAAAAGTACATGTGACCTCGGCGACGGCGTGAATGAATGCATGCTAGTTACTTGGTCGCTTTCCGTCTCTCTTGTGGCACGGCTCTCGTTTCGTGTATTTGACTGGCTCTGTACTTCTCGTTTTGAACAAATACTAGTGTGATGTCGTTTTCCGCAATTCTTGCATGTTTTATCTGACTTACAATCTGCAACTCGGTGATTTCCTAGGCAATTGTAGCATAACTGTTTCTCCTTGATAATACGTTTGCGGTCGTCTATTCCTTTTACTTTATGACAAACAGCGTGTACTTCATTACAAAATATACATGGTTCGATTTCTCTTTGCGCTTGCAATAAAAGCTGACGTGGGCGTGCAGCTTGGCTCAATATTATCACAGTTGACAGACTGACCTGCTTCCTTAATTTTAATTTCGTGCTGTATAGCATCCCGCAACGACGTGAAATTCCATCGATCATTCCCATGGGCTCGTACCGTGTTTTCTCGGACGATACTTGAAAGTTTGTTTAAGATTATTGGTACTAAAAGGCTTCCGTATGTCTCGTGTGTTTCACCAATACCTTCAAGGCCTCGTATGTAATTTTCCATACTATCATAGAAATCCTTCAGATTTGATATGTTAGGTGTCGGATTGGGTAAATTAATCAGACTTTGCATGTAAGCATTGACAATTTTATGAGTTTGACCAAATCTCTGTTTCAGTATGTGTAACGCTTGGGCGTAGTTTGTGTTGGTTATCTGTAAACCCGCTATGCATTTATTTGCTTCTCCGTACAGCTGAGATTTAAGATAATTGAATTTCTGAACATCATTCAAAGACAAGTTTTCGTGTACCGCTGCGCTAAATGAGTCCAAAAATGGTTGCCAATAATTTTCAATTACTTTCTAAGCACCATTTGAATGTCCTATTTATATCTTTGGGCCTCTTCAATTTCCTCCTGAATTTCACTCTACATAAATTCTTCTAAAATTTTGTCATTGAGTTCCTCAATCGTTTTCTCTTTCTTCTGAATCATTCCCCGAATTGACTAAAGATCATTCATGCTATAGGACAGTACTAATTCCTCGGAATCTGCTTCTACTCGTTTCAACAGCTTAGTAAGCACACCACGGTGTCCTGCTCTCGTCGCTTTGAGCTTCGTACTCATCTTTCTTTTGTCACGGCACCAAAATGTTACGATATATTTCTAACTAAATGAAGAACGTCTTCCATTTACGATACATTTTTTTTTGTATCTCTAAGCGTTTCATACAATCGTTGTCGCTACGTAGCGACGTAAAATATTGTTACGTTACGATGGCGCGAATTGACTTTAAACTTTAGCCAATATAAAATAATTGAAACTAATATTTCACAACAACCAGTTTTAGTGGTGGAGGAAGCCGAAGTATCCGGAGAGAACCACCGACCATGAACAAGCAGCTGATAAACTTTATCACTTGCGACTGCGAAGTACTAAAGGTGTACTAAATATAACGTGAATGTAATAGATACATCAACATATCATTTTTCTAAATTTAGATTTATTTAAGCTCTAAATTTGTAATACACGTAGTAATCTTTGCTGCCTATACCTGGTCATATTTTACATTGTCACTAAAATTGACGCATGACGATCAAGTGAGGACAGCTCTACTTCGTTAATATAACAGAAATAACTGGTATGTATGTGATTCTATTCTAACGACATCATTCTATCAAAGTATTTTAGTGTATATTTTCTAAGCGTTGCGAAATGATCATTATTTTTGAGTTTGCTTGCGCATAGTGATGCCGAACACATATTGTGTTGTGTTTTTGCTTTGTTTTCCTTCATCTTGTGTGCCCTATGCTGCAAGTTTCTATGGATTGTATTTTTCTGATAGCCCCTTCGATATTCTCTAACGTTTGAAAAAGAAAATGTTTTAATAACTGAAATCATTTTGGAGTATTATGTTCGCGCGGGTATTAAATTAATCAAATCATGCGCTGACAATCTTCCTACGAATTATTCTAATGCATAGTATTTGATAGACTTGATTTGAATATTTGAGGTCTTGAAACAATAGTTGTCAACTTGGCCAGTAGGTATCAATGGTAAGGTTGATGCTCGATGATTTGCGGGAAGCGAAAGTTGGTAATTTTATTACAATGTGTTTTGTGTAGTCGTCCCATTCACGGCTTCTGGACAGAATAATCTCGTTGTCATGCAGTGTCGGTAGTATATCTAGACAAGTGCGTGTCCTGTCTTTTATATGTGCCATGATAGCGTCAGGAGAAAATACATTATCGCAGTTATTCGTCGGTGCATAGGATACAATTGAATTATATCTATTTGGTTGATTATGCTTTAAACGACCACAGTTACTTCCAATATCAACTGAATGTTTATTCTTGTACATATCAAGAGATCTAGGAGGTTATATTAGTATCAGGAAGCAGCTTAGTTGGAATGTTGTCTTTCACTGTTTTATATGTCTGGCATGTTTAAAGGTCATATCAGCTACATAGTTACATGTAGGATTAAGACGGGCAAATGCTTCTTCTGGCTTTTCTGGTGGAACCCACGTATTCACTTATGTGGATGCATTTATTACAGAAGGAATTTATCAGAAAAAAAACAAATATCAGAACATCACTAAGCGACTTTGATTAATAAGACAAGAGTACATACCAGTGGTTGGAAACACATTTGAAGTGAGTCCATGTTGTTTCTGATTGAAAAAAAAAACAATATTTCGTCCAAACCGAAACAGAATTGGAATTTCCTTGGTTTGTTCTCATATAAATCTAAATAAAAATACTGGCTATGTCTCCTATACACTAAAGACTTCATTCTCCCAAATTTTAATCGGAATTCCATATCCCCATCCTTATTGGTGACTTGTCGAAATACAACATCATTGTTTGTCATTTTGAGAGTGGATTGTAAATTTTACAGCAACATGAGTTTTAATAAGTTAATAAATATAAATTCGTGAAACCCACCTACGTCTATGTGAGACGATTTTTCTGCATGCGCAAATGACAGTTACTCTATGTGATTGAATTGTACTGAATTTTGATAGGTCTGTATAAAATCACAAAAAATCACGTGTAACTTTTTAGCAGGGCAATGATCGAGAGCCGCCCTTGCACCCATTCTACTTGATGATTTTTCCCGAATTCGCTAGTGTGATCGGTGGTTGATGATTTACTAGGTCTGTACTACTCCAAACACATGAGTATACCCCCCTCGCGGATGTCAGTCTCAGGATGGAAACTGACACCCCCAACGTTTCAGATGATATATTGCGCTTTGATATAATTCATGCTCACTCTATCATATAAAAACAACACAGATGATGGTAAAATAGCACACATCTAATGGACTCCTACTTGGCTCACCTGAAACGATAATATTTGAAAGTCTGCTTTATTTTTCAACATTCTTATTTTCTATATTGAGAAAATTTTGCATGAGTAGAGCTCTCCAAATATCGGAGGGATGTCTAGCAGTAAAGAAAAACAACATATTAAGGCACATATAAAGACCGTAAAATTTCAAACGATAACATAATATGTTTGATTGAAAATATATATTTCTTTGCATATTTGATGAGTGTTAAAAAACAATAACACTACTGCTGAAAGTGAATGGTTGGAAATTACCCTCACCATTTTAACTTAATGAATTATAAATATCAATTTGTTTTAACTTATATCAGCTGGTCATTAGACATATCTTTGATTAATAAATTATGTCCCACACATATTAATGGAAAAGACAAATGAGAAAAAATATGTTTGTCTGGTTTATTGTGAGAATTCACCATTGTTCAAGGATATGAGTTAAATATATGTGATCCAGTAGATGATAGATTGAAATTTGAGATAATTGAATTACGCTGTAATTTGGACAGGAATGGTTTGCTTACATTTAACAGTAGACGCCCTCAATTGAAAAATGTTCAACTCATTGCAATTAACCGACTAACCGACCACAGTTTTGTCAAAGTAGAGAATGCTGGAAAATTGCAGGCAATAAGAGTAAAATCGGAACAATGCAATAACATACCTCTTTAAGTCTATGTATTCTAAAGAATTGTGCGCCGCTATAATGAATTCAATGGATGAATTCCCACTCAGTTGAGAAGTGGATCTTTTTTCCTCATAATATACTCTATCCACACATGACATTGCTGGTGTAAGTGAAAACAGGTCAAGGTAGGTTGTGCTTCTTGAAACCCCTCTGTAGAAAGAGCAGCCATTGCAGTTACTAAATATGTCCTCGAATCTAGATTTCAGGTCCTTTTTTAGATTATTTGTTTGGTTAGCTTGTTTTCTGCTTGTCTTCTTGTTTTTCTTCATTCTGTTCAATCGCGTTACTACTGACCATTTCCTTAGACCTTTTTTCACTTTTTTCTTCGAAACCTTTTTTACTTTTTTGTTATCTGCTTCCTCCGACGTTTTCTGGTGGGACTGACAGTTTTATCTGCCCTTTTCCTCTTTCTACCTTGCATATTTCTTTTCACTTCATGTTTTGCTTGGGCAATGAATTGTTGTACAGGTGAAACTACATTTACTGTAACTTTTTAATCATGTCCACCTTTATGTGAGGGTCCTACACATGTAATAAATTGTTTTGGACTACCAGATAGGAACCCTCCACTGATATGCTTTCTTCTTCGGTGTGCATAGTTAACATAAGGAGTGTGTCCATCTTTACCCAAGTTTTGGTAATAATGAATCCACTTCTAGGTGTTAGGCATATGCCTTTTTTCCATCTTTCAGAAAAATAGGAACGATTTTAAATGAAGTGTGATGGTTGAAGGTTGATCCAGAAATGAAGGCAAAACGTCTTGATCAGTATATATAAACCCATTTCATCAATGTTATTGTGCGTAGAATGGCGTCTCAGCAACTGTTATCCAATTGCTGCCAACAGAGCTGGATGGTAATCTGCGCAAAGGAGGTCGACGTTCACCTTCCACGATGCACTTCCCACAGATGTCAAAATACATATAAATTGCATCAGATCTTGATGTTGTACATACAATGTCAGCTTCTTCTCAGGTAACTCTCCAAGTGCTGCGCTCAAATGAGTTTTAAACTTGTATGATTTATTTTGTGGAAAATACTCCAGAGATTTGTCACTGCTCATAGTTATATAAACACTCATGGCGACTGATTGGATGCGTTGGGTTCAGTGATATCTTTTTCCTCAATGCATTGACTATGTTTATCTGCTCACCGTTCAAATTTTATTAACCACTGAATTTGACCATTGCGTTTTCTTTTCCTAATTTTCTTTTCAATATACGATAGGGTATCTTCATCTTTATATACTTTTTGTGATTCGGATTCATAGAAATTTCCTTTGATGGGTTCGTTCGTGAAGTCTTTTATTCTATACATGGGAATAGCATGCATGGGAAAGCGTTTTCTGATTTTAAAAATATATCTTGTGAACGATTCATCATAGGATCTGTCAAATATCATGTTAATACAGGAAATTCGAGCCAAATCACCTATTGTAAATATATATTTTATTATCTTCTTTATAAGTGGTTTGGGGTTCAATATATCTAAGTCCATATATCTGCTTCTTTGTTCTTTTTGAAATCTTTTGGAACGATGTTGTTTAAACTTCTATGAGGTGTTACATTGTAACTCTTCACAATTTCTTGTAAAATTTCTATATATCTGTGAGGTCTCAGTTTTGTGAAATGTCGACACATCATATTTTTAACCGTTTGTATTACACTTTCCTCCACATTAGCTTTCGTGACATAATTTAGGGTGGTGAAATATAAAATGTTTTCTTGTTTCAAAAACGTGTTCATTGCATTATTGTTGAACTCTTTACCACCATCAGATCGTAATTTCTTACATTTCCTGTCTTTACTTAGGATGTTTTGTAATGCTTTTACTACATCGTTTGCTGTTTTGTTTCTCAGTGGTTCAATCCAGAGATATTTGGAAAATATGTCGATTACAAAGAGGAAATATCTGAATATCATTTTCATTGGAGATATTGGACACATCGGCCAAATCCATATCAAACTGACCACCAATACCCGCAACAACAACTCGTGCTTTTCGAAAGGAATGTCTGAGATCTCTTCTTAGACTATGATAATCTTGATTGTGTAACCATTTACGAACTTTGTTTTTTCCTATATGTGTTATGCCTTTAGATTTCAAGACTCTATCAAGTCCATCTGGACCTATGCATATGCACCAGAATTGGATAAATCATAATATGTTTTCTCTAACACCTTTGTTGAACGACAAGTGGAATGTATGTGTTTTTATATCGTGTCAATAAAATTGTATATTATTAATCGTCTTCTGCAAAGAATGCCCAAATGTCATAAATGTCAATAAAATCATGTTCATGTACATTTATTTCAGTTATATCATGATACTAGTACAAATCATTGATTGCCATAAAGACAAACATCAACGTTCATCCAATAAAAGCAGAACTGATTTTATTAGTAATGGTATCACATTATGAAACACTAGCATAGTTTGCTTTTATCGATTTGTATTTATTCTTGGACTGGCTGAAAATCCTAGTGTTCTCTTGTATTGTTTAAGTTTTTGTCTGTGCACATAGTTAGCAGCAAGTCCCCATTCAAGAATGATGTTCGCTATATCAGACACTGCACACATTTCATCTTGTGAAATGGATTCAATCATTTTGTTTTCTCTGAAGAGGTTCGGCAAAGTACAAAGCTTTGATGAAATTAGTCTTTCGGAGAATGCGTCTGTTCATTTTTAATGTTTTCAATCGCATAGACAGTTTTTTTTTCAATTATCGCTCTTATCTACGCACACGGCCGCTAGGCGTCGCTTGTGATACCGCCGCCATTGCAGTAGTGAAATAGGACGTAAAGAAAGCGAGAAATCAACAGCTAATCAACGATTAATTATCTACCACGAGTGTTTGTAAAATGTCAACAAACTTGAATACATCAAAGCAGCCAGATATAGACAAAATATCTACATGGATTGATGATATGAGAAGCTGGCCAAACGTAATGTATGGTGATATTTATAATTATCTCATAGATGTTCTATCATCAAAAGCGGTCGATGGGCAAGAAGTGAAGAACTTTAAAAGTTTAAAAGCATAACTATTTTCAAAGTGGAAATGTGAGTCAGATAACCCAGTGTAGTTACAAAGACAATGACATGATGTTGACAACAAACGTACGGTCTTCATAAACTGTTACAAGAGCCAATGAAGTATACGCTCACTGTAAGCAAAATGGGACAGTTGTCAACGGTTGGTGTTCGTGGATGGCAGGACAAGGACATTGCTGTAGTCACATTGGGTCCTACTGTTGAAATCGGAGCATGCAGTTAGAAACAATTTTACAGGAATAGCCTGCATAAATAAAATAGCCAAGTGGACCAGCGCTACCAAAGGGAATGTTGAACAAAGACCTCTTTCACACATTCAGCTTAAAAAACCAAAATTGGGAGAGGATATACTTGAAGATGAGGATGAAATTAATGTAACAGGGACTCGTGTTGCACCGTCATTCATATCAGACGAGGATTTTTAATCTGGAGCTCGAAATTCCCATTTATTACCTTTGTTTGACATTAAAGGTACCGTCATTAACGCAAGTTTCTGTTGTGCCCCTCATACCCAGGATATTATTCAAGAAGTGCACGGTGAACGCACTACACTGTCTTCATGTAGTAATTGTATGGACTTCTTGAAGAATTATGTGTCACTGGATCAAAATCAGATACAGAGACTGCAGACCAATACTCAGGAACAAAGCAAGAGTAATTTGTGGCGAGATGCAAGGCAAACCCGAATAACTGCAAGCTCTGCTCATGAAGTGCCAATTAAGGACACTACAGAGTGAACGAATTTCATTCGTGAACATCTTTATCCAAAATGTTTAGGGAATAAGCACACGAAATAAGGACAAGAACAGGAACCAATAGCAAAATATCATCTGATGTCAACTGGTCATTCGATTGAAAATAGAGAAATTTGTGTGTCAACTGAAGAAATTGGCTGTCGGCTAGCCAGGATGGTGTGATAAATGGTGACACTTTACTTGAAGTGAAATGTCCATTCCCAAATCCAACGAAATGAAGTTGTCTTGATGAACTTATACGTGAAGGAAAATATGACGTTGCTAAGACTGAACATAATTCTTACAAATTAAAAGTGAAAGGAAGTAGGGGTTGTTATCTACAAATTCAGCTACAGTAACTATTTTTTGTGCAGATTTAACAAAATAAATACAAGCTTTTAATTTGGACGCACAAAGATGACTACATACTTGTTAATGTGCAATGTAACGAGTATTGTGTACATGAACAAATACAGAGGTTACGAACATTTTATGCAAAGAAAATGATGCATAGGATGAAATAGAAAATGAACGGCTTGCTTTCAGCAGAGTGTTTAAAAATTATATGCGTCGTCGTAATTCATGTTCATAATATGCACTATTATATATAGATATCTGTAAGCTGAGTTTTGAATATTTTTATTTTTACCTATAAATTTGTAAGCATCTGTGAATTTGTATTTATAAATGATCAAATCAGTACAGATCTCATTTTTTTTTAGCATATATTTGTATTCATGTGCATTATAATTTCGCAAGATACATGGTATTCATAATGTATTTCTATTCAACGCCAAATCATTGCATGGTCATATTTATGGTATGCTGCTGTCGTTGTTGTTGTCTGTCTATAGACACATTTTGCAGTAACTTTAGTTTTAGTAGACCCATGTTCATGAAATTTTATTTCAATGATGAGTAAATGATTTTGACCCTTGTGGTGACATTGCATTTTAACTTCTACGAATGTGTTCTCTTCGGATATGGAATGTTGTCTGTCCGACATTTACATGGTGTATGAATACAACAAACACAATGACAGTTTAATAAATCAAGAGGCAGAGCATCACATGTCATGAAATACATTTACATATTATATGAAAACAAATAAATAGTCATTATGACAAGTGCAACTCCTGAAACATGATACATGTCCAAATGCATCATTTCATAATTGTTGTGCTTCATCTTACAAAAAAATGTGCATGTAAATGGCCATTGGAGAAAAGATGCAAATGTTTTTCCTAGTTATTGTCTTTGGTTAAGTGTTGTTCTTCATCTTCTTATGAAGCAACTTTACATGGCATCTATGTAAATATTTCAATATCATAAGTAGATGTTGTGTAGGTGTAATTTGGACAATTTCATTATTATCAGGTATTATGCCCCCAAATTTATGTTAGTTTTCATCAGCAAATCAGAAATCATTTAGTAGGTACAGTCCCCCCCTTGAACAGCTGGAACTATCAACAGTACACTGTAATGACACACACTACATATATGTGTAAATAATGTCAAAACGAAAATATGAAAACAAAGAAAACATACAAGGAGTTCAGCGGACGGAATAGTGTGAAATTTATGTGGAACCAGGGATGTACATGAGGCGTACAATTGTCCGTGTTTTTCACACATATATTCTTTCCATAAATTTAATTTACGGCGACTATTGGTACATCCATTTACTGCACATGAACTTCCACCACCCTTCTTTCACTTTTCATCACTATTCATTGTAAACACTCGTAGAAAACAACAGAAATCGATAAAGAAAAAAAATGTAAACAAAAGATCGATATGTTGTGATAAACGCAGGTGCTTAATCTTTCACTACTGCTATGGCTGATGTACCACGTGACAGATTAATGGCAGCGCTCATGATAATGTGGTCAGATGTAGATAAACCTGTCTATTACATATTTCTTTAATTCTCATTTATTTTAAAACCTGTCCTCTACGGATAGCAATTGTTTAGCTTTGCCCTGAACAGGTTCAGACATAGGCATGTGAATATTCCACCAGTACTCCACTTGTTCCATTTCAATTTGTTTGAATTTCGGATGCATATCCATTAGTACGATATGCTCCCAAAATCTGTACACCATAAGTTGATATTCTATCTGGTTAAATGTCTCTTCAAAATAAGTACCCAAATGTTCACTTATAGTCCCCATCAAACATGTATGCTGTGTTTGACTTGGATTGTCTACTTCACACCCGTAACAGTTATCCATCACCACAATGGGTAGCAATTCTACTACAGCTTTAGCATACACATATAGCAAAGTATGTTTTAGAAATCGTTCAAACTTTGGATCCTCCACAGTTTTCATAGCGACTGATTCTAACAAGTATATATCTGATAATGACGCAACCCATTTATGAACAATTAAATTCTACAGACTGTTCAACACATTAAATAGTTTTTTTTCTCTAATGGCAGTGCAAACCCTTTAACATACATTTATTTCATTTGCTGTATCTAATACCAGTACAAGCCCTTTAACAACACATTTTTAAAATCATCCCACCACTTAGGATTATCTTAAAGTTTAAATATCACATGATGAAATGTCAAATATCTCGTCAGGCCTGATTACTATTTTATTCAGATAAAAGAAACAAACTGATACTATATACATGTTTACACAACAATTACAGGTTATTTATACTATATAGTCGAACGCCAAAACTCATCCTTATTTGTAGGAAATATAACATTTCTGTAATGTGTTATGGTTCATTAGCAATCAACAGTTTACCACTTCTTATCAGCACCCTCACTGTGACAAACTTACTGTGGGGTACGAGTAGTACGGTGATTTGCTCATTATTGAAGGCGTCACATTGACTTCAGGATGAAGAACAACAATAAATAGGTAAACTGAAATTAATTTAGGTGTGATAGTTTATAAACAAACTTTATTGCGCAAAAAAACCCAATTCATTTCAATTTATTTATAAAATTCTGAGATTTTTACACCAAATTTCTTTTTTGTTTGTTTAGATACTTCAGACTTCAAGACCGACAAAAGAAAAAGAAAGATTATGATGTAGTTGAAACTCTACTGGATTTGAGGACACTTTTCGAGGAACCAACAAATGTGACAAATGAATCTGAGGGTGCGTATGATAACTACCAGTGTACATTCACATTGCGAGGGAAGCTTGAATGAGGAAAAGAAGGTGAACACTGTCAAGCGTCAGACTTCATGATAATGAACAATATGAGGAGTGAATTTCAAAGATTAACCACTGAAAATATTGCATTGAAAGCTAAAGTGTCTGTAGTTAAATTGACACCAGAATGACAAAGAAGAAAAGGATAAATATCTAACTGGACTTCAATGATATTTAACAATTATGCAGGTATTCCAGCTTCTGGAACCATTTATCCAAGAGTCCACAAGATCAACTCTATCAAAATATGAAAAGCAGATGTTGGTTCTCATGAACCTTAGATTGAATTTACCTCTTCAGGATTTAGCGCATCGTTTTGACATTTCTAAATCAACAATATCTAGAACGTTCAATTCAGTTATTCATGCCATGTATGAAAGAATGAAGTCATTTGTTTTTTGGCATGACAGGGAACAGTTACGATTAACAATGCCGATGGAATTTAGGAAAGTTTTGGACTTAAAGTAGCGATTATAATTGACTGCTTCTAAATATTTATAGAGAGACCGTCAAACTTACTTGCCCGAGCTGAGCCTTGCTCCAGCTACAAGCATCACAATGCTAAAAATTAGTTAATAGGGATAACACCACAAAGAGCTGTATCTTTCTTATCAAAAGGTTGGAGTGGAAGAACCAGTGACAAACAAATATCAGAAAATTGTGGCCTTCTGTCCAAACTTTTGCCGTGAGACGTTGTTTTAGCGGACAGAGGTTTTGATATATCAGATAGCGTGGGACTCATGTGTGCATAAGTGAAAATCCCTGCATTTACAAAAGGAAGAAGTCAACTTTCGCCATTAGAGGTAGAGTCTACTAGAAAAATAGCATATGTTCGTATACATGCGGAGAGAGTGATTGGTCTGGTACGCAAAAATACACAATCTTACAGGATGCACTACCTATTGACATTTTGCAGAGCAACGAGTGAAAATATCCTCTGGTTGATGAAATAGTTACAGTTTGTTGTTCATTGACAAATTTGTGTGAATGTGTGGTTCCGTTCAACTGAATAAATAGCATATATACATGTCATGATTTACTGAGCTTTTGTTCTTTTAGGACATAATGCTTCATTTAATAGTGTGTGCATCAAAAACATGTTTTTTTTTGTCAGAAACTGTTCAAGTCAGTCATAATACTGAAATGCTATTGGTGAAAAATTTGAAGACAGAGTATTATTATTCTTTGGTTGTTGATTTTGCAATACAATGAATAATTCATAAAATCTTAGTTAAAATTTGTATATTGTTGTGTACGGCTGTAATATACAAGCCAAGATAACCTGAGGTACTTTAATTGATTGATTCAGTGGGGCTTCACATTACTTTCAGTTATTGTTCAGCTATATTGTGACAACCAGTTTTAGTGCAAGAGAAAGCCGGAGAGATCCGCCGTACTCTGACAAATAACTTGTAAAGTGTACCACATGCAGATGAGAATAACCCTTTTTTGTAAACGCACCAAGGCGACACAAACTCATTTTGTAGTGGTACAGTTAGATAACTCTGCCACCCAGGACCTACTTTAAGTGAAAATGTATTTACTGCTCTACAGATAGCACCCATCATGTAAATCAAGTTTCGGATTTGCTTATACTGTAACTCAGAAATTATTACAATTTTTTATTGTGAAAAATGCGACTGATTTAGAATCGCAATAATTAAAACTGGCGTTTCAGAGATTATTTTGCAAATTGGAAATCTTCATGGTTTGCATTAATTAAAATCACATTATGAACAGACTTTCAGAGATCACAATGATAAATGACCATATTAATTTCTGATTGTACATTATTTTTGCCTTAGCCATTCCGACGAGACATAAGTTGTCAATTGCGCATCACTTGCAGCTTAAGTTTTAACCATTATATGAAATCAAATTCCTTACAAAGTCTGACTGATCCGTTGTCCAAACCACAAGTTAAAAGGGCATAGGCAAGACCAGTGCAAAAACTAATTGGAAGGATATATCTAAAACTATGAAAATAACATAAGACCACACAGAAAACTAAAGATGGAGAAAAATCAATAAAGCTGAAAACTTAAGGGTGTCCGGAATGGCAAGCAGATCCTGCTCTGCATGTGGCACCACTCATGTAACTCATGGTATTTGGCCATTGTGTTGTATGTTCTTCTTCGATATACAGATTATGATTGCCCCTTTGGTATCTTTAAACTCTTCTTACATTGAAAAGTAATACTTCTATACAGAAAATGATTGAACATATATGTTACATTTATTTATTTTTCACTTTTTCGAGAGCTGTAGGCAAGTAGGACAAATCCATTTGCCCTTTGGAACACGTCTGATATTTACACATTTGAAATCGAACCATTTTAAAGGACAATTCTCATTGTCGCATCCATCACATCATCTGTCTCTTGATAATACACCATCTGACAAGAACAAATAGTTTGTTGTGCATCTGCAGAGTCATTTAATGTATCTTCATTGGCAACATTTCTCACTGAAGCTTCCATCAACAGCATGTTTATGCTAGGTTCACATCCTGTAGCAGTCATGTCGCTAGTATTAGCATTATCATTGGTCACAGACATCTCAAGAGACGGTTTGGAAAACAGTTTTCCAACTAATTCAGGTAAAATGGCGTTCAGAATAAATAATTTGGACTTGTTCAGAATTTTGCTACAAAACTCACTGTCAACTCCTATCCTTTCAACATGAAAATCAACTTCGGTCAATAAAGTCACAAAATTCCTTTTCACACACTAAAAGCTGGCATTGCATCTGGTAATATACACTCCGACAAAAGTTAAGCACCACCCTACATTTTTATCGATATATATTTTTTACATCAATACTGTTAAAACAATAAAATAGATATCACCATTCTTAAAAGACTACACCAAGGGCTCTAAAATTACCAATCTACGAAGTAGTTATCATCCTCAAAGACGTGACTATGACGTGGCAAAAATGAGGTTCAAAACAGGCGCTGGAAAAACGTAAAGCCAGTTTGTCTTTGATTGAAGTTTTTAACATTGCATTAAAATGCAGGGTCTTCAGATTTTAAGAACTTTTAAATGCATATATTGTGCGTATGTGTAAGGCATACAAATCAATAACGAGAATATCCACCGAGTTTATTGTAAAGTGCTGTAACACGCCACGTCATGCTTTGCACAAGACGCCTAAGCCGTTCTTGGGGGAACTGTTGCCACTCCTGTAAGATAGCAGTTCTTAAATCGTCAATATTTTATCATTTTGGATTGCGTTTGTTAATTTTTTGGGAAATAAAGTCCCATACATGCTCTATAGGGTTCATGTGTGGCGCCATTGCAGGCCATCGAATTGTCTGAACAGCCTCTTGATGTAAAAAATGTTGTACAATTCGGGCTTGATGTTGCCTAGCGTTTTCATCCATGAACATTGGCCTGTCAGCTAACGCATGATTGTCGAAATGGGGGACTACGCGTGGAGTGAGCACATTGTCACAGTATTTTTGGCCTGTCAGATTGCCATCAAGAACGTAAAAGTCCAACTTACAGTCAAAGGAAAAAACAACCCCAGACAGTTACACCCCCACCCCCAAAAGCAGTTGTGCCCAAAATGTGGTTGTCCTGAAATAAAGTGTTTCGTTGGCGCCAAACCCTTGCACGACTGTTGGTAGGGCGTAGCAAAAAACGACTTTCATCAGATCAATGGACCCATCTCCATGTGCGAATAGTCCACCCAAATGATCATGTGACCAGTCAAATCGAGGATGGCGATGACGTAATGTCAACTGTGGACGTTGTGTGGGGCGTAGTGCTCGCATTCCCTAATGGTGGAGGCGTCTGATTACAGTGCGTGTGCTAATGTGGCCCCCAAACGCTAATTTATCACGAAATGCACCAGCTGTACTGTACGGCCGTTGCCGTTCCCGGATGGATATGAGCCGGTATTCTCTCGGCGCCTATTTGTGAGGTCTACCTGCACGTGGACGATCAGTAACATTCCCCGTTTGATGAAAACGCTACATCAGTCGTACAATGATGGAATGGTTAACCCTGAAGTGGTCTGCCACCCTTTTATGGCTAAAACCACCGTCATGCATGCCAACAGTTTGCCACCTTTCTGGTATGGTTAATTTTCGCCGCACCATACCAAACCACTAGAAAATGAAAATTAAAACCCTACATATACACGTAAATAAAAATCGATCAATAACCTGTTTCACAGCTAAGTAAGTATGTGTGTACAGGTAGCGAAAACAGCAAACCGATTTGAAATAAGTTCATTATTAGAAAAGATATTATTGAAACAAGTCAGGTGGTCCTTAACTTTCGTCTGACTGTATAGAATGGATGTGGTTTTTTTTATAATTAACATGCCATCTTGCTTTTCTAAACAGTCTTTTATGTCAAGTGAGATATTGAGTTTAGCGTCTCTTTTACAAAATGGACATTTTATTTCGACACAAACCTCTCCACAACCGGAACAGTTCCCTATGCACCAAGATATGGATACTTATGATTCAAAACTAATCCACAGTCCTTGAATTCAAAATGTTCATGATTATTCTTCATGCACTCTACATATTCCGTTTGAGCAGTATTTTCGTGTTTACATCCCAGCGAGTTGCTTTATTGCTGAATTTGATGGTTGATTTTATTCGGCTTTGTGCATATTTCATGACTTGAGTATGGCAAACTGATTTATTTTTGGAAACCGTTATTCGACCTGTCCTAAATCGGTGCCACTCTCTACATTGTGCTTGTTCTTTGGTTGCCTCTTCTACATTTTTAGCCTCATCATCACTAATTTTCAATGTATTGAAAATTTCTTCACGAAAGTAATCCTTATGAAGTGTTCATCTCTCGCTTCGGTTAATACCAAATGAAATTTCTTGTCCAATGCATTTGGTTAATAAGGAATAACAAACTCCGGAATAAGTGAAAGTAAAACCGGCTTAGTCCCTGTTTCATGGAAACCTTGGAAAAAGCTTGATAGTTCCATTTCACTAGGAGGTAGTATATTCTGCACAAGTTTTTAAAGTTTATTAATGAAGTTGTGTACCTGAAGAACTGTCACTGATTGTAGTATCAAGCTGTTTCTTCTTCAATTTTGCCGATGTGAAATCTATTTTTTTTTTGCTTTCTGCACTACAGAGGGCAACAACCAATATGATTTCTCTTGTGTTACTGTTTGTGATTTTGTCAACTTTACTGATGCCTCGACTGCAAGACTCTCCCAGACCTGATATACAGTTGCAGTAAGCAATTACAATATTTCCCCTTTCTCTGCAATCGACCACGGATGAAGTGGAGTCTCGTTCATTCTTTGAGAGTGTCCAACACCGGCAGACACCAGGCAATTTTTTCCGAAAGTTATTAACCTGATTTCTTTAACCCATCCGCACACCATTTGATTGTACGATTCTAAGGATTTGTATGCTTTCATGTCATTTAAAGTATATGCACTAAGAATGTTCACTAAATAATTCACTATATCTGGGTATTGGATTTCTGGCAATTTTTTTTAGATCTTTTGATGATTCTTTCTTGGGGATCAAGTACGTGTTTTCATTTTCAGCTAATTTTAATATGTCCCGATGCCTTTGTGATAATGTTTAAACCGTCCTGATATGGTATATGTGGTTTTTCTTTTGTCAGCTCGTCACTCATTATTTAAATTGCAAAATTGATAAAGAAAGTCACGTGTAAAACGATGCAATCAATGAAGATATGAATATATTATCTGCACTTCAGCCTGCGTAATAGATTACAGCTCTGCCGTCCATATCTGAGTAAAATTACCACACGATAAACTGGGTATTTAAACCAAATGCGAATCATTTGTGTTAATCATTTCTACGTGGCGGAGTATTAAAGTTGTCTAATGTAAGTCTTTAAATGATTGTTTGATGGTAAATAATTACTCGATGGCAAGCATATACTTTTTTATATTTGATTTAATTCTGAAATATATCTAAAGAATTCATGATAACAGTTCAATATCACTGTATCAGTTTAAGGGCAAGATACAAGAACTGGATTTGATTGCAAACATATATTGCTTTTTTTTTTAACTTGAATTAAATTAAACTTCTGAAATATATGTTAAGAAATTCAGCTATGCTAAGAACACTATTAAATAACAATAGGGGTGCCACTAGTGGTGCAGGAACTGCCTACCCTTCCGGAGTACCTGAGTTCACTCCCAGGTTTTTAGTGGGGTTCGCTTATTTCGATCTTCAGTTGTGTGTGTATGTTTTGTAGATCGTTCGTCCATTTGTGCTTTTTCTTTTGGCTATTGTGTTGTATATTCTTCTCCGATTTATGAATTATGATTACCTCCATTTGGTATCTACAAACTCTTCTTATATATCTACGTTTTTATCAATATCACTGGATCAACAGCTCCGCTGATGAATTATCACAATCACGAGGGTATGATCCACCAGTAATCAGTCTCGAGACTGGCATGGTTTATTAGATATATTTGATATTAAAATCTACAGTTCCTAAACAGGTCGTTGTGGTTCTTTGAAAAGCTGGTACTTAAATTGTCTTTGGTGTTAATGGTACCTGAATTGCAGCAAGTGGTGCATATTAAGTAATTCTATATTATGATATGGCAAAATGAAATGTTTTTACAAATATATATATATTACTTTAGTTAATTTAAGATATGGCTGGAAACAATTGGACAAATGAAACGGAGACGAAAGACATACTTGACTTCGGTGAATAAAAAACAAAGGATGACAGGAATGGAAATGGGACCAGTAAGTAATATCACTACGAAAATCTCAAATTATATATATTTTACATTTATAACAAACCGTATGATAATTTCATACTTTTATTTAGTGCTTATATATTGCTGAATGATAAGATAACTAGATATTTTGAAAGATAGGATGAGTCGATTTGTTTAAGCATTATTGGCTTAATATTTTAGTACAGTGATGTTGAGACAAGTCTGAATATAAATTGCTTGAGAATAGTGGTTGAGGTGTGAAAATTAAACTCCATACGCAGGGCGGATGGTAGAATACTGTTTCGTGGAAAATGTGAAATGATAAAACTACATTCATCGCTTTTGTCATAAAGCCATGTCGAATGTTGACCATTAGTGTCAAATGTTAAAATATTAAACATAATGTATGGTATCACAGCTATATTTTGTATCAAGTTGTTAGTGACAATAAAGTTTGTCAGTGACTGGCGACAGGTCGGTGGTTTTCTGCGGGTACTCCGGTTTCCTACACCCATAAAACTTACCACCACGATGCAACGGAAATATTGTTGAAAGTGGCGTTAAACACCATAACCCTTATCCTTACCCTATTAATAACATCCTAGTAGCGCTTATTTCATTGGTTGCATGTACAAATATACGGCCGGTTTTTTGTGGTGTTTCTTTTTTTTTTATTTCCAAAGGTGTTATCAGAAGATAGCTTCCTTTATTTGTCAAATATTTTCATTCCTATTTCATACTAATCCCGCTAGAGATTTAGGTTTATGGTGTTTAACGCCACTTTCAAAAAATATTTCAGTTATATCGCTGTGGTAATCCGTTAGACATACATATAACATATTGGTTATCACTTGTTCAAATCATTTTGAATGAAGCAGTTTTCTAGCTTGTTGAAGAAGGAAAATACAAAATTGTAGAATTTGTAGTAATAAAGACTTTGCACATGTCATTCAACCGTGTGGCCACTTGACATGTGACGTGTGTTCCGACCTTGACATTTGCATATGCAATGCACATGTTACTAGTAAACATGTGTGCATATTATCACCATAAGTTACTTCTTGACACTAATTTATTCCAGTAAACTATTTTGTGGAATGATTATGGAAAACGTTGATAGCACTGTTCTAGCGCAATGATTGAAAATTCACGAATTCTTACTCCGTAACCAATAATGTTCCTGAGCAATTGTTACAATTTCCGCATAAAAATTATGTTCGGTTCGTCTTTAATTTCAGTTATTTGTAGGAGGGTTCAAGTCTTATTTACTTTATTTGTGTTTGTTTGCGTATTAATCGTATGTGTAGCATATCGGTGTCTTGTGGAAGGCGGGAGCGGCTTTCCCTTCGAGGGTGTCTGGGTTCACCTCTGGTATTTGCTCAACTTTGTAATTGTCTGTGTTGTGTTTTTTGGTTTGTTTGTCCTCGCACTGTGTCTTGTGAGCTCAATGTTGCCACTTTCTCTGGATTGTTCGTTCTTGATTGCATTTCTGTTTTCTCTAATGTTTATTTCAACAGTGCACATTGATAGTATAATTATCAACTGTTAGTATTAAATGCGCAGTAAAATTCGATACCTACGTTTTCATGTCAATCACTGGGTCGATGGAATATGAGTCTCCAAAGATGTCATCCCCCAATAGTAAGTGTTCCCACAGCTACATAGATTATTTGTTATATTTGTTGAAATTTACAGTTCCTAAATAATGTAATAATTAAGCAAATTAAGGTTATCGTGCCTCAGTTATATGTAGGCCCTTTGACAATCACATGTAAATTATTTGGCTTTCTAATCTTTTAATTATGAGAGTACGATAAAGTTTATTCCAGAAACACGTTGATACTTACGTTTTTATTACATATCTTTTTATCATTTATGTCGATATTTGTATGATATAATGCATTACACTAAGAAGTGAGGTTCGGGTCCATCAACCTATTTCAACCCGCGACGTTTTATCGGAGTGGCTGTAAGAAGCCAGGAAAGTCAGCGATCATATGTTTGTGTATTAAATGTATCGATTTTGCCTCTTTCTACTATTTTGCTATCATATTTTGTGCTCTTTCTATTGCATGGTATTTTGTGTTAGTTTTACTACATTATTTTATAAACATAAACATCACATATTTTTTTTGTAATTTGTGATATATAATGTAAGTGATTGTGTGCTGGGGTTATTTATTCTGTACGCAAATAAACGGAAGAGAATACATATGGGCAATATAATAAGGACTATCTCTGGGAACTGGAAGCTTAGAGTACACAAGACGAAGACAAACATAACAGCAACACCACACACATTTTATGTATTATTGTGTATTTGAAATATTTATTTATGATGTATTATATAAGTTGTATTGCCTATGAATGAATAAATATTTATTATTTTTATGTGAATAAATAAAGTTTATATATTTCCACACGCTTCCCAATCTGTTCTTTTGCAATAAAGACCAATCTCATACCACTTTAATTAACACTTCGACATAAATATATTATCATAATTCAATAATCAGAGTTGACGAGGGGCCGTGTTAAACGCGATCTGGAAACGGAAACCAGAGTCACGTGATTTGGCTTTAAAGTTCACTTGCAACGTTGACCACTAAAAAATTGTGTGTGTTGTTTCATATTATCATGTATGCTACTTCAACCTTCAAGCGATAATTTGTATACATATTTGAATTTGGAAGTTTTAATTTCTCGATGTAATTATTCTAAATTTATCAATCAATATTTGTACAATTGTGTTAACTGAAATTCGTTCTAGGTACCATCTTTCTTGAA
>MJUT01044651.1:13837-24931 GCA_002080005.1 Gigantidas platifrons | reverse complement strand
AGTGTTCCGACAGTTACATAGATTATTTGTTATATTTGTTGAAATTTACAGTTCCTAAATAATGTAATAATTAATCAAATTAAGGTTATTGTGCCTCAGGTATATGTAGGCCCTTTGACAATTACATGTAAATTATTTGGCTTTCTAATCTGTTAATTATGAGCGTACGATGAAGTTTATTCCAGAAACACGTTGATATTTACGTTTTTATTACATGTCTTTTTATCATTTATGTCGATATTTTTATGATATAATGCATTACACTAAGAAGAGAGGTTCGGGTCCATGAACCTATTTCAACCCGTGACGTTTTATCGAAGTGGCTGTAACAAGTCAGGAAAGTCAACGATCATATGTTTGTGTATTATGTGTATTGATCATATGTTTGTGTATTAGGTGTATTGATCATATGTTTGTGTATTAGGTGTATTGATCATATGTTTGTGTATTATGTGTATTGATCATATGTTTGTGTATTATGTGTATTGATTATATGTTTGTGTATTAGGTGTGTCGATCATATGTTTGTGTATTAGGTGTGTCGATCATATGTTTGTGTATTAAATGTATCGATTTTTCCTCTTTCTACTATTTTGCTATCAGATTTTGGTGCTCTTTCTATAGCATGGTATTTTGTGTTAGTTTTATTACATTATTTTATAAACATAAACATCACAGATTCGACTCACAAAAGATTGTTTATTCATTAGATCTGGAAATATTTGGTTGAAAGAAGGAAATGGACATTTTTAAGAGAATTCATTTTATAAAATATCTCCGCTAATTTTAGAAATTTGTAACGTTTTTTTTTTTAATGTAATTTGTGATATATAATGTAAGTGAATGTCTGCTGGGGTTATTTATTCTGTGTGCAAATAAACGGCAGAGAATGCATATGGGCAATATAAAAAGGACTATCTCTAAGAACTGGAAACATAGAGTGCACAAGACGAAGACAAACATAAAGCAACACAACACACATTTTATGTATTACAATTGATATCGATATTGGTGTATTTGAAATATTTATTTATTATGTATTATATAAGTTGTATTGCCTATGAATGAATAAATACTTATTATTTTTATGTGAATAAATAAAGTGTATATATTTTCACACGCTTCCCAATCTTTTCTTTTGCAATAAAGACCAATATCATACCACTTCAATTAACACTTCGACATAAATATATTATCATAATTCAATAACCAGAGTCGACGAGGGGCCGCGTTAAACGCGATTAACAAAAATAAGGCTAAATGTGACAAGGTAATAAACGTGCAAAACACCTCATCTGGAAACGGAAAACAGAGTCACATGATTTGGCTTTAAAGCTCACTTGCAACGTTGATCACCAAAAAATGGTGTGGTGTTTCATATTATCATGTATGCTACTTCAACCTTCAAGCGATAATTTGTATACATATTTGAATTTGGAAGTTTTAATTTCTCGATGTAATTATTCTAAACTTATCAATCAATATTTGTACAATTGTGTTAACTGAAAATCGTTCTAGGTACCATCTTTCCTGAAAGAATTGATATATAATCAATTTATATTTGCGGTAGTCATCGATCGGCGCAAAACAGAATCCGCGTAAATTTCGTCCTTTATTGTAGCAAATATTGAGTTAAGTTCTACTCACTTTGAAAATTATTTGTTCATTTTCGTTCTTAAATGTGTAGTTGAAATGGCGCTTTTCAAATACCTAACGAACGAAAAAGATAAGTTGATGGAAGGGACAGAATTTGAAAAAGCGAATGAATTAGTGGAGGAAACTAATCAAAGTAGAAAAGGTTCACCCACACCTTCTAAAAGAAGAACGTATATATTCTCACCTAAACAGCGATTTGAAATGAGAAAATATGCTTCCGAACATGGCAATGCAAGTGCCTGGAGAAAATTCAGCCCGGTGTTTGACAAAAAAAATAAGTGAAAGTACTGTTCGTGGTTTTAAATCGGTTTATCAGAAAGAAAAATTTAAAAAAATGAAACGGAAATTAGTTGAAACGGATTCAGCAGATTCTAGTGCTGATCTTGTTGTGAAAGAATTAAATCCAACTAAGCCGTGCAGAAAAAACATTTTTGGGTAAAAAAACTTGATTCGAAAGTTCAGTTTTTTCTATTAAATCAGTCCGTGATTCTGGCAGAGTTGTGAATTCTGCAATAGTAAGAGCAGCTACTAAAGGGATAGCCCTTTCACATAATAGGAGTTTGTTATTTGAAAATGGGGGACATATTGAACTTACAAAATCATGGGACCTCTTGAAAAGAATGAATATGGTGAAGCGTAAAGGCACCACGTCGAAGAAGACATTTGTGGTCGAAAATTTCATGCAGGAAAAAGACAAGACCCTAAAATCAATAAAATCTTAGCTTGTAGTTAATTGGGATCAAACAGGAATAAACTTTGTACCTGTATCACAATGGACAATTTATATTTAAGGTGTTAAAAGGGGTATCTTCAACCTATGGCAATATTTTGAAATATCATATTCGAGGAGGAATGCCAACCATCATATTACTACAGGTGTTTAGATAGCAATTAATGATAATTACAGGTAAATAAATTTGGAAATGCAGGTCTCAAAAGTAAAAATTGAAAATTAACCCCAAAAAATGAACAAGATATGACAAAAAAATTGTAAATAAAGAAAAAGATATGACAAAAAAATGCTGTAAATAAAAACAGTGATTGTAAACTGAAAAAAATCTAAAAACATTTATTTTATATGAATTGCGAACCAACTATAATTAAACGATACCTTGGAATTGTAGCCACAATAAGCTGAAAATTGTGAATTGCAACAGATGCTTACACTCTTTGTGTATATGACAGACTTCAAATGATGCCAATACATGGCCATGTAGCATTTAAATAGTTTTGGCTGATAATTTGTCATAGCTTTTAATATACAAATACAAAATTCAACTATCAAATGGTCAACATACAACGTGTTGACGAAAAACATTGAAGGATAACCAATCAATGTAGCACAACGTCCAATTCTGCTGGGTTGATTCCAAAGCAGTTTGGTATCAACAGATAAATTCCGCCAATTGTCCATCGTCCAACTTCCAATTTCACTAAATTCGTAACAGGATCAAATAATGTGTCTATGTTGATCACTCCACAGCTGTAGATATCCATTCAGCTATGACGAAAGCATTGCAGTCTGAAAAATAGAGATCAGAGCACAGCAAAAAGGTTCTAAATAAGACATAAGGGATAAATGGGTGGGTGGGATTTGAAGTATACTGGTGTCGTTCCAAAAAATGTTGTGTACAAATATAACTTATTTCCACACACTTTATATCAAAACTTCTCGCAATAAACGAGGCATGCTAAGCATGAAATTTAAGGCACACTTCAATACGTGTACCGACAAGATACCTGTTATGGCTTTCTATAAATTATGGATTAGAAAATTCGTTCTATAAAACATGGAATTAACATTTCAAGAAAATAAATCAATTTAATACTGAGGATATTAAATTTAATTATTAAAAGACTTTAAACATTATTTAAAAACAAAAGATGGTACACTGCAAAAAAAATCTAAAAATATAGGAACAAGTATGTTAAATTAAGCAAAAAAGCTTTGTAAAACTCTATATATAAAGCCTAAATTTAAAATATATGACTAATTCTGTGAATAAAAAATGTGAAAATCTAAAATTTTAGAATAATTTAAATAAGAAAGACAAAATTATAAAATCTGAATAGTCAAGGACAAGCATTATCAATCAAACAATTTGCTTACAATTTAAATTCAAAATTTGCGTTTATGGTATATTTAAATCAAGATCTTTCTCTCAAGTATCCTCCATCAACACTTTTGATTTTTCAACTCTATATACCACCCAACCGCATGACAAATTAAAAACCTGCTTAAAAGATACAATCCACAGAGCTTTTAGTCATAGAAACGATGGCTCAAAATTTGTTGTGTTAGGTTACAATTCCACATATTTTTCTAACAAAATTCAAAATGGTAAAACATACTACTCAAGTGATCAATATGCTGGAATTCCTCATCGATAGCATATGTGTCTCCTTTGGAGGGATACTGTTTCAGCAGGCCGTCGGCATGCCAATGGGTACGAATTGTGCCCCTCGTCTAGTGAATTTATTTTTATACTCATATGAGTCGGAGTTTCTTCAAACACTTGTAAAAGATAAAAATATTCATGAAGCTAGAGCCTTTAATTTCACATACAGGTATATTGATGACGTTTTATCTATCAATAATTCTAGATTTGCAGAATTTCTTCCATTGATATATCCCCCAGAGCTGGAAATTAAAGAGACCACAGATACAGCTTCGTCCGCATAATTTTTGGACTTATATCTCGAATTTGACGACAGTGGTCAACTCAGTACTAAAATTTATGATAAACGAGACGACTTCAATTTTAAAATAATAAATTTTCCTAATATATGGAGCAATATATCAGCTTCTCCTGCATATGGTGTTTACATCTCGCAATTGATTCGTTATGCAAGAGCCAGTAGCACTTATTCTGATTTCTTGAAGCGTCATCTTTTTCTGAAAAACAGGCTACTGGACAAGGGCTATAAAAAGATTCGCCTTATTCGATCTCTTAAAAAGTTTATATTCCGATATCAAGATCTTGTCGAAATATATTGTCTCTGTGGATACAATGGTAAAAGATACATTTTCATATAGTGAACAAGTATAAAGATAAGGATTTGGTATGCATGGTTTACAATGTCGAAAATATTTTTTGTGAATGTGTGACGTAAATTTTTTTTGACATTTACTGTCCTAATCAAAATACGTCAAAGGACTCATGGTTATTGATGGTGATGGTTCAGGAGATATATTAGATACCCTCCTAACTGAATGTAGTACTGTTTGACTGCTATTTTACCTATTTTGTTCCAGTATTGTTATAAATGCTGTTATAGTGACAACGGAAACCTTTGAACCGTTATGGAAGCGAGAGTTTGGCGCCGTAAAATCTGATTCAATCCACCATTTCTTTAGACATGCCAGTACCAAGTCAGGGCCATTGCGGTTTCCCAGTTTCCCGGTTGTTGACTGATTTTGTCTGTTTATTGATTTATGAGTTTTACTTTCCCTTTAGAAGATTGCTCTGTGTTCGGGAATTTTGTTATTGCCCTTATGATTACAAACTGTAATTGACAATTATCCTTAAATATGTTTTGTGCAACCAATTTTTAAACAAGTGTTTCACAAATTAATACTTAGTGATTTAAATAACACTTATATTTTAATTGGTATCTAATTTAAATTACGTTTGTGTAACCCAGTCCAGGTTAATTATTTGACAACCCAAATCAAATAATAACCCTTTTATTTTTAAATGTCTCATCATATGTAATTGGTAAATAAACACACATGTCTTAGCTTTGCCAATAACCTATTTTTAAATACAAGTATGTTGATAATTTGTTGTCTTAATTAATGAATCATGTTTATAAAGTTTGGTAATCAGACTACACATTTTATTTACCGTTAATTATCGGTGTTTTATGGTATTATTTTTAGTTTTGTTTCATTTTGAGTTTCAACTTTGTAACTTCATTATCATTTTGTTTATGATTATCGTTTTTCTTTAAGGTTTGCATTTGTCCATCTTCTATTTTATTATACACAAAGAAAAAAGTTAAGCACCCCCATGTTTTTTTGAAATGACAAATGATACGACAAGTATCACGAGATTACTGACCAGATCATCTCAAGAACGCAATGGTTACCTGTTAAGATATTACATTGGCTGTAATAAACCACAAAAATCAAGGAAAATGTTAATCTAATGAATTTTTAATCACAATATCATAAGGCCAGTTTTTGCAGTAAAACATGTCAATTTTAAGTATTGGCCTTCACAGTTCAAAAATCACGATAAGATTGTCATTCTACTTTCAAAACGTCAATTATGAATCACTTGACGACATCTATTGTTCAAAGTTCAGTACCGGGTGTAAGCCCCACCTGCTTGGATGACGACCTCAACCCTGCGTCTCATCCCTCCAGCTAGACGTCGGATGTCATGTTGAGATAGCTGCTGCCATTCCCGATGCAATGCTGCTTCCAACTGACGAATGTTTTGCACAGGAGGTTCTCGAGCCTGTATACGACGTCCTAACATGTCCCAAATATGCTCTATGGGATTTAAATCAGTGCTCATGGCTGGCCAAGGAACAGAACTCACGGCTTCGCTTTGGATGTTGGAGGTTACTGCTCTTGAACGATGATGCCTGGCGTTTTCATCCATATACACAGGCCTTGTAGTTAATGGGTGTTTGTCGAAATGGGGGACAACAACTGGTTTCAAGACGTCTCTGATGTACTGATCACCATTTAGGTTGCCTTGTATGGTGACGAAATCCAGCTTGCAGTCATGAGAGATACACCTCCAAACCATTACTGAGCCTCCACCGTACGGAACAATTGGCTGGATGTTCCTTGGGGTGTAGGCTGTATTTTTGTGTCTCCAAATCCTCATTCGGCGTCGGTTACATGATGCAGAAACCGGCTCTCGTCTGACCAATGGATCTTGCGCCATGTCCTTCAATTCCAACCACGTCTTGTTAAGCACCTTGCCAAACGTGTTCGTTCATGTCGGTCTGCCAACAATGGACGTTTATTGACTCTCCTCGACTTAAGTCCCTTTGAGTTCAGACAGTTTCTATCTGTTCTTATTGACAGACGTCTATTGGACAGCCAGTATTGTTTGAGTACGGAAATTGTTGCGAATAGCATTCGTCTAACCAGACGCTGCAATTCCCTGTCGTCACGATCAGATGTTACCCGTGGTCTGCCGGATCTTGACAAGTCTTTCACATTGTTGGTTTGTGTGTGCTTTCTCACCAGTCGGCTGCCTAGAGTATAGTGTTAGCTCATCTGACGTCCAATAGCTCTGACGGACATCCCTGTTGTATGCATGTTTATTTGCCATCTTTGTGCTTCTGATATTCGCCTTCGTACCATGCTTACCGAGAATGAATACATTTTTTAAAACACCGGACGTAAATACCCAAATCTGAAGCGTGAACATACTGAATTTTGAGTAATGCGTGAAAGGCATGGTTCACGTGCATGACTTGTCGATATTAGACATAATGGTCTGTGTGAGCACATCTTTTTAATGGAACATTATTCTGGCTATAATCAATATAAATATGAGAATCTAAATTTAGTGTAACTTATGTTTTAATATATCAGGGGGTGTTTAACTGTCTTTCTTTTTTTTAAGCTACGTGTGTTGGTTCTATGACGGGAAGGTTTCTTTATGGTGGACCAATAGGTCAGTGTCAGTCTAAGTTCAAATAATTTGGACAATTTTCATATCACACATTCAGAAAATCACTGGGTTAATAAATCAACTATGATTGAATATTTGCAAAATGTTATCACTCCGTTGGTAGATGAGATAAAGGAGGAACTAGACTTGCCGGAACGACAAAAGGATTGGTAATTTTTCATTGCTTTCGTGGCCAAATAACGGAAGATGTGTTGTCTTCATTAAAATCTGAAAATCTTGCATAACATGTTACAATTTCTCCAAACTGCACAGATACACTGCAACCGATGGATTTGAACGTTAAAAAATCGGCAAAGGATTGTCTGAAAACTAAATTTCAGAAATGGTATGTTGAACAGGTTGTCACGTACATTTATAAAACTCCGATAAAGTAGGGGCAGTTAAAATTGACTTTAACAAAAATGAAGCCACTAGGTGCTAAATGGTTGGTATAACTTTACGATCACTTGTGTGGCAATCTCGCTATTATCAGGAATGGATTTTCAGGATCGTGTGGAATATTTGAAATCTGATCATGTAAGTGTTGAACATTGAGACTGACCTGTGCATTTGTAAATATGTCGTAATAATTTGATGAAGGTATATCAAATGTCTGTACGCAATTTTCAATTAATGAAGATGTATACAACTTTAAAATGCCGATAAACACACACAATCAGCTCTTACTCAATTCATTTAAAAAGAGACACATGCACACAACATAGAAAATCAGCTTAGATACACAAATGCAATTTCTCGATTGCTGAAACTATGATTAAAAAGGTCTGGTATGAACAATTTTAATATCCTACCTGTATTCCGGATGCTATTTGTAAGTGCGCCACTTACAAACAGTCTCCGGAATTTTAATCGATTCATTCCCAAATATGAGTATAAATTTATATCTTGAAACATTTCTTGTTTTGAATCGCTTCTCCAAGGTTCAGATATTCTAACACAATGGTCAATTCGCTAAATTGGAATTTGGCTAAATCTCAGGATCGTGAAAATTAAATACCGCTAAAAAATCCACCAATTTGGGAGAAAATCTCGAAATTTGGCTCCCGCGATACAAACACTTATGCGGTAGGTTATGCCATTCTGTCCATCACAATGTTCATGTCAGATGATGTTCGTTTCGTTGAACAGTAACACGACGGATGTCACCAGTGGATCAGGAACTGATTACCCTTCCGGAGAACCTGCTTGATCCTTAGTTTTCTGTGTAGTGGTTTGTAGATAGTTCTTTATCCTTTGGTGTGTTTCCTTTTAGCCATTGTGTTATCAGTACTTTTGATTTGCGAATTCTGATTGGTATCTTCAAATTCTTCTTATGGGTACGTAAATATCCACTTCTACGATAGCGGGTTGCTGTTAACGTGCATTCTTCTGATTCAACGATTCCTAGTGGTTAAATGGAAGTCATCACTTCGAATGTTATTCGTTCGCCTCCATGTTAGCACCTCCGTATTATTTTTGTCAGTAATGAACACTGATATGTTCCGTGTTTCGTTATCACAATTCCACCCTTTCCTTATTCATGACTTACCACCGGACTTTTTACAACAGTAATATGACGGGTGCCACTAGTGGGTCAGGTACAGCTTTACTGTTCATAACTCATGAATTCACCCGGGTTTTTTTTATTCGTTTTGCTCAATATTTATTTTCTTTGTATAGCGCTATAGATCATTGTCCGTTTGATCTTTTTTATCTCTTGGCCATTGCATTGTCTGTCCTTCGTCGATTTACGTTTCTGATTATTATTTTGGTATTTTCAAACTTTACTTGGATTTAAACATAGTAATGGGTGTATAAATATTCATTTCAAGGTAAAAAAAATGCACAGCAATTTAAATAATTTTACCAGGTTGGATATCTATATTCCTACTAATATGGAATAAGTACATTAATACTGATTGTAAAGGAAATGAATACGCAATAAATATCGTTGTAATATGTAATTATTTTACATTGTATCAATGTATTACGATTCACACTGACGTATTATGATAAAGTGAGGATAGCTCTACATCGTTTTCATAGCAGAAATAACTCGTAAGTAGGTCATTCTATGATAACGACAGCATTCTATCGAAGTATGTTATTGTTAATTACACCTTATATAAGAATCATGGATTTTGATTGGTTAATAGCCGGTGTATTTTTCGTTTATTTTCATATTTAGGATTAATTTCTTTTATGTTTACCGCTGCCGGGGTATTTGCATGAGGATTTAACTTTTTTACCCTCGCGTGCATCAAACAGCCAAATTCATTCGGAATATTTCTTCTTTACCTTATACGAAAAGAAACGTGATGAATCAAATTTTAAACTCCGAAATGTTCCGAAGTAAACTATTTAACTTTTTTCCCTCTGCTGTGGTATTTTTTAAACACCAATATCACAGATTTTATTTAGTTAATATCTTGTCACATTTTTACTTCAGAGTCCAAGTTCGTCTGAAGTATCCCTGTGAAATTCGGCTTTGACTGTCCAGGGAAATATTCAATACTATAATTACATATAAAACTATGTTATTCTAATATATTCTATTGCATAAGTTATGATCACAGTTTATGTAATATATGATTGAACGATGAATTCATTCCTAGTAATTTATTTTCCTTCAGTTTTCTTTGAAATTCATTTTTAAATAACAGATAAGCATCAATTTTCTTTGTCTTTTGTTCGGATACATAATAGGATTTGTAAACTGTAAATGCCAATATAGTTAAAAAAACAAAATTAGGTGAAAATATTCTTTGTCGAAAATTTTGTACCCAAATACTAAATGTTGAAGTCTGATATTATTTTCAAATTGGACTTTTTTTAACATTTCATTTATTTTATTCCAAAATATGTCTACATATTTACACGACATAAAAAAGTGATCATAATTTTCTTCTACTTTACAACTATTACATAAACTGTCAGTTGATATTTTCCATTTGAACAGATGTGATTTGGTTGGAATAATAAATTGTAATAGTTTCCATCTAAGTATTTTTATTATCTAAATTAAATTTAAAATTTAAATTAATTTGTTTTCTAAAAAATTTTTAAAAATACATTCATATCAGTCTGTTTTATTTTAAAAGTCGTGGATATCCAAGTAAGTTGTCCAAAAATGTATACCTATAGGTTTGACGAAATCTTTATTTTTGATAATATTGTAAAAATCTTTGTTAACTAATTTATCCATATTAATCACCCTACCAGCAGAAATAATATTTTCTTTTTTATATTAATACAATGTAGTAGATTTTACAGATTTTTCTTCTGATAATTGCACATACCACTCTTTAGGAATTCCCTTTTTTAGTCGACTAAATTCACTAAAAATATAATTTTTATTTTTTAATTTCTCTATCAAATAGTCTTGTGATAACCTCCCATTTTCGTCAGTTATGTCGTTCACATACAACAGGTTGCTATCAATCCAGGTTTTATCAATTCAACTTTTATTATTAAATTTTATATATTTATTTCCCCAAATATTTTGGTTTCTTATCTCTCTAAAATTAATAGGTGTTTTTGTTTGTCCATATCCAAATTCTACCCAACAGTTTACTATTTCTTTATAGAACTCTGGGATATAATTAAAAGTTTCCATTGATTTACCATTGTCTATATTCATTTTAAAAATTAGCCAGTTTTTTCCAAATTTATCTAAATATTTTCTTGGTATAACTTTCCAATTTGATGTGTCTGAACTAGGGCAGTCTTTTCACCCATGACACTTTGAGCAATTTAAAATAACTGTTTATATCAACCATATTCACCCCCCCCCCCC
>MJUT01044648.1:10921-26235 GCA_002080005.1 Gigantidas platifrons | reverse complement strand
GTTCCGCTAAAAAAAAGACAAAAAAGACTATAAACTTCTAGGAATTTTGACAATCGGGAATCCAAGACGGCAACTGCAATAGATAAACTTATACCTTTCACCCCTTGTATTTAGTGGGCTTTGTGTTGCTCGATCTTCAGTTATGTGTGTAGTGTTTTGTAGAATATTGTTTGTCCCTTTCTCCTTTTTTATTTGGTCAATGTAGTGTCTGTCCATATATTTACCGATTCTGATTACCAATTTGGTAGCTTCAAACTTTTGTTGCAATATATGTATTTGAGATTATTTGATTACCACACAAGCTATTGGTGCACACACTGTATGTAAATGCTCATTGTATATATTTTTACAAAGTTCACATCTATAACAAAATTCACGAGGGTTGCTACGAGAATTATTATCCGGAATAAACACTGTAAATGGTTGATAATTCAATTTGGTTTGTCCTGGGATATATGTTTTTTGATGATTTGAGATTAAATCCGGACGCCCAGCAGGACATCATTTTACATATTACATCATGAAAATATTATTACAATGAAAGGCAAACTAATACCACACAGGCAATTGGAATATCACGGTTTCCGCGCTAAAATCTATACACTAAAAAGTCATACACACGATCGCAGTACACGAACTTTAATAAAAAGAGAAGAGCTAAACTAGATTTGTTGACGCAAACCCGCTACCCACAATTAACCCTCTACCCATCAAATCATTTTACCCCACGAACCAAGAAGACATTCAAGATCCAATAATCAACCGGCTACTCACAAAGCTATTCTAGTTCTAATAATTAGCAAGCTATTCACGAAGACATTTGAGCTCCAATAATTAAGACACTCCCAAGAATCCATTTTACCTCCAATAATTCAACCGCCACATATACCCGAAGACATCCTAGCCTCCAATAATTAACTCGCTACCCACGAAGCCATTCTACTTCCAATAATCAACTCGCTACCCACGAAGCTATTCTACCTCAAATATTCAAACCGTTACATACCCATGAAGGCATTCTACCTCCAATAATCAATTCGATACCCACGACGCTATTCAATCTCCAATAATCAAGCTGCTACTCATGAATCCATTCTAACTGCAATAATAAACACGATACCCACGAATCCATTCTAGCTCCAATAAGCAAACCGCTATCCACGAAGCCATTATTGCGTCATACTTAAACTGCTACCGACGAAGCCTTTCTAGCCCAAATAATAAAACAGGTACACACGAATACATTATAGCACCGATAACCAACCAGCTACATCCGAAGCTATTCTGCATCCAATAATCTTCCACCGCTAACCACGTGGCTATTTCAGAACAACTAATCAATCAATACCCACGGTGCTATTCTAGATCAAACAGTTAACCAGCTTCTAACGAAGCTATTCTAGAACAGATAATCAACCCGATACAAACGATGCCTTGCTAGCTCCAATAATCAAGCCGCTTCTCACGATGACATTCTAGCTCTAATGATCAAATCGCTACCCATGACGCTATTCTAGCACAAATAATCAGATAGCTATACAACAGGCAATTTTAGGCCGATAATCAACCCGCTACCCACGAAACCCATCTAGAACACATAATCATATAATTTTATTCGTTTGACCGGAGGGAATTATAATTAAATCATTTTCTCTTGGGCGTATTTCATTATGGAAGATGACGCATTGGTAGCGGGTTTTTCCCCGCTCAAATGAGTAATTGGCGGGATTTTTATTGGGATATACCTGTATTTTCATTCAGCACGACAGCGCCGAAGTGGTCACACGCAGAAATTTTAAATTTAAATTTTATTAATTATTTTCATATTTTGGCATATATTCGTCTTTATTTATTGATTGATAGGACCTGAACAGACGTTTCCCATACTGATAATGGATAAATGTGTATTGTTAATTGCGATTGTGTATTCCGGGATATGATGTCATGTTTATAATAAAACAGCAGCGGCATTGTCGTGTGGTTTTTCACTTTACATGATTTGTAGTCTGTTTGTCCCTTATATGACATGACGTCTCAGATTAGAAAAGTTTGAAGATACCAAAGGGGTAATCAGAATCTGGTACGTTATTCATAATGAGATGGTGTTTCCGAGGAGAAAAACCGCTATCCACGAAACCCTCCTAGCACACATAATCAAACCGCTATGCACGAAGTAATTCAAACACAAATAATAAACCAGGTACCCACGAAACCCTTCTAGCACAAATATTCAAACCGCTATCCACGAAGTAATTCAAACACAAATAATAAACCAGGTACCCACTAAACCCTTCTAGCTCACATAATCAAACCACTATCCACGAAGCCATTCTAGTTCCAATAATGAACGCGTTACCCACTAGTCCACTCTAGCTAATATAATCAACCTGATACCCACTAAGATATTCTCCAACAATCAGCAAGCTACACACGAAACTGATATAAGGCTAATAAGTATCCCGCAACCCAAGAACTCATTATGGCGCCAATCATCCACCTACCCATGAAACTATTCTAGAACAAATAATTAAGTTGCTACCGACAAAACCTTTCTGGACCAAATAATAACCAGGTACTCACAAATACATTCTAGCGCCGATAACACAGAAAGCCAATCTGCCTCCAATACTCAAACCGCTTACCACGAGCCTAATCTAAAACAAATAATCCACCACCTTCCCATGAGGCTATTTTAGAACATATAGCCAACCAGCTACCCACGGGGCTATTATACATCAAATAATCATCCAGCAACCCACGAGGCTATTCTTGAACATACATGTATAATAATCCAACCTACCACGGGGGTATTCTATATCTAATAATCATCCAGCCACCCAGTAAGCAACCCAGTGCAAAAGAAGCAATTATAGCTCTAATAATCAAGCCGCTACTTACGATGCCATTCTCGCACAAGTAATAAAGCAGGTACTCACGAATATATTCTAGCGCCAATAATCAACCCGCTACACACAAAGCCATTCTAGCTCTAATAATAAATTGCTACGCACGAAGCCATTCTGGCTTCAATAATCAAACCGCTACCCACGGGGCTACACTAGAAAAAAAAACAATCAACCAGTTATCCACCCACGAGGCTATTCTAGATGAAATAATCAACCCAATACAACCGAAGCCATTCTAGCTCCAATGTTCAAATCGCTACCCACGAATTTATTCTAGCAAAATAGAATCAGCGAGCTACACAAAAAGCCATTATGATTCCAATAATCAAACCGATACCCACAGGGCTATTCTAGAACAAATAATCAACTATCTACCCACGAGGCTACTCTAGATCAAATAAAGAACCGTTATCCATGAGGTACTCACGAATACAATCCAACACCGATGACCAACCCGCTACATACGGGGCTATTCTAGACCTAATAATCATCCAGCCATCCGATAATCAACCTGATGCAAACGAAGCCATTCTACCTCCAATAATCAAGCCGCTACCAACTACCGGTATGCTATTCTAGCTCCAATGATCATATCGCTACCGACGAAATCTATCTAGCACCAACAATAAACCAGGTACACACGAATACATTTTAGTGGCAATAATCAACCCGATGCAAACGAAACCATTCTAGCTCTAATAATCACACCGCTTCCCACGAGGCTATGCTAGAACAAATAATCAACCAGCTACCCACGAGGCTATGCTATAACACATAGTCAACCAGCAACACATGAAGCTAATCTAGTTCTAATAAATACATCGCTACGCACGAATCCATTCTGACTCCAATAATGAAACATCTACCCACGGGGATATACTAGTAAAAAATAATCAGCTATCCACCAATGAGGCTATTCTAGAGCAAATAATCAACCCGATACAACGAAAGCCATTCCAGCTCCAATGATCAAATCGCTACCCACGAAATTATTCTAGCAAAATATAGTAATCAGAGAGCTACACAAAAAACCATGCTGGCAGTAATAATCAAACCGATACCCACAGGGCTATTCTAGAACAAATAATTAATTAGCTACCCACGAGGCTACTCTAGATCAAATAAAGAATCGCTATCCAAGAAGTCATTCTAGCTCCATACTTAAACTGCTACCGACGAAGCCTTTCTAGCCCAAATATTAACGAGGTATTCACGAATACAATCCAACACCGATAACCAACCCGCTACATACGGGGCTATTCTAGACCTAATAATCATCCAGCCATCCGATAATCAACCTGATGTAAACGAAATCATTCTAGCTCCGATAATCAAGCCGCTACCAACTATGCTATTCTATCTGCACTGATCAAATCGCTACCTTCGAAATTATTCTACCACAAATAATCAGCGAGCTACACAAAAAGCCATTCTGGCTCCAATAATCAAACCGCTACCCACAAAGCTATTCTGGAAAAATAATCAACCAGCTACTCACGAGGTTACTCTAGAACAAATAAAGAATCAGAACCACTATCCACTAAGTCATTCTAGCCCCATAATTAACCTGCTACGACGCCGCCTTTCTTATCGAATTAAAAAATCAGGTACTCACGAATACATTCTAGTGCCGACAACCAACCGGCTACACACGAAGACATTCTGACTCAAATCATTAAACGGCTATCCACGAGGCTATTCTAGAACATATAATCAACCAGCTACCCCACGGGGTTTCAATAATCATCAAGCTACACACGAAACCGATATAAAGCTAATACTTATCCCGCTACCCCAGGACTCATTCTGGTGCCAATAATCAAACAGCTACCCACGAATCCACTCTAGTGAAAATAATTAACTCGCTACCCACGAATTAATTCTAGTGAAAATAATTAACTCGCTACCCATAAAGAAATTATATGGCCAGAATTCAAACCGCTACCCAACGAAACCATTCTACCAACATAATTTACATAATTTCTGATATTGTGCTTGTACAATTGTTCTAGGAATATCACCCATTTGACGTTGGACAATATTAGACCAATTCAGTAATGTTAACACTACCGTGGTTAAAACCATATTGTACAACAATAATCACTTGATGGTCATTTTCATAATCAGCATATTTTTGTCACTCAAAAAGTAACCAATCTTTGCATATACTTGAATGATTAAAGCCAAAATGTACAAGAATATAAGGAGGCGTCGTGGTAGTTGGCTTTATGCAATCAGTGCCCATCACAAAAAAGTTTGAAGTTCGAATCCCGCTCATGGCGAGGTGTAGTCGATACAACATTATGTGATAAAGTTTATCAGCGACCTGCGGTAGGTCGGTGTTTTCTACGTATACTCCGATTTCCTCCACCAACAAAACTGACAGTCATGATATAGCTGAAATATAGTTGGAAGTGGCGTTAAGCACATCAACATTAACCATAACATTTCAAAACAATAAGCTTCCTACATTATCTGTGAGTGACCATCGAGACCATGATCGCACCATTTCCACTAAAGTTCGATTTCGGCCTAAAGTTTGTCAGTCACTTGTAACAGTTCGTGGTTTTCTGTTCGGACTATGGTTTAGTCCACCAATAAAATAAACCATCATGGTATAATTGAGATACATTTGTATTGTTGAAAGTGGTGTTAACCTAACACTTAAATTATATGAGCATCTCGAATCACAATAAAACACAAGATGGTCACCAATTCATAACAATGTTTTATATATCTTCTTCTCGGAAACCATCGAAATGATTTAATCCTATAATGAATAATCAACAACTGGATCTTCATACATGAGTTGTTTTTATTGTTTTGTGGATAGAAAATCATTGGGTTAAAATATGACAATGTGCATGGAAGACGTCTGTCAAGATTAATTCCAGAAACTACAGAGTCGATTTAACTCTTACTATACATTAATGCTAATTAGTTTGTTCTGTTTAAAAATCTATTAAAATTCTACAAAGCTGTAACTCCTCGCTTTGTAAATAATTTACTAGCAAGTAATGGCATTAACGTTGTGAGTGTAAATCCCTCTCAGGCGAGATGTACTTGATGCAGGATTATGTGATAAAGATTGTCAGTGATTTGCGGCAGGTCGGTGGCTTTCTCCGTTTGTTGAAATATTGTTGAATGTGTCGTTAAGCACAATTGCCCTAATCCAAGTATTGACAGTGTGTTGTTTAGCGCCATGGGAGCAGTTTTTGTTAGCGATATCATGGCGAGAACATGCTACCTTTTTGAGTGAGATGATGGCGATCTTTGTTTTGATTTATATAAACGCGTGGGGTTTTATATTTACTGAACAACAGTCATCCGGTAGGGATTTCGCTCCATCCGGATAGAGTAATAATTCTGACTCCGAGCCAAACATTTTTTGTTCATTCCCATTAATGCTGAAAATGTGACAAATGGGCAAACAGCAAACAGCAAATACCAATCATTGTATAACCTTTGGTATAACCAGATCTGGTATCAAATACCAATCATTGTATAACCTTTGGTATAACCAGATCTGGTATCAAATACCAATCATTGTATAACCTTTGGTATAACCAGATCTGGTATCAAATACCAATCATTGTATAACCTTTGGTATAATCAGATCTGGTATCAAATACCAATCTTTGTATAACCTTTGGTATAACCAGATCTTGTATCAAATACCAATCATTGTATAACCTTTGATAGAACCAGATCTGGTATCAAATACCAATCATTGTATAACCTTTGGTATAACCAGATCTGGTATCAAATACCAATCATTGTATAACCTTTGGTATAACCAGATCTGGTATCAAACCCACTCAAAGTGAGAACGTAATCTCATACACTACCAATACAGCTTCATTTGGTACTCTGGTGTTATTGTCGAGTTCATGTGATATTAAAATGAAAAACAATGAGAATTGCACGTTAATCATTTATTTTACATTCAACAGGAGTTAGGCTTATAGATGACAAGGAGCATTGATGTCAAATTTGATTTCGAAACCGTGCAATGGTTTCAGAGAAGGACTTTAAAGTAGAGATAAAACAATGTATTCGATATATTTAACTTTATCCTGCTATTGAGAAAATGTTGGATTAAACATTAAATAGATGGAATATCTATAACATAATTTCTATAACATCACCAAGACTTGATCAATGGTTATCTTGTTTTTAAATTTAATTGACAGATAAATTCATGTGAAATAAATAGCGAGGCAGAGACTACAAATATAGTTGAAGATTTAGTTAAAACGATTACACTGGGGTGCACGTGGAGCTGTGTGATTTGGATGTTTGTTTTTGCCGAAATAAAAAAGGGGAGATAATAGAGAATGATCGGACATTTTCCATTACAACTGATCACATATTCAACATCACTGAATAAATTAAAATATTTGTAAAGCCGATGTATGAAGATGACAAATTCAAAGTGACAATATATCCAGTTTATATTTTCTTCCGTCACAGTTACAAATGAATAATAAGTATCCCTCGGTTACCTCAACAAATAATATTACTGGCATTAAGTGCAATATTACATGAAAGAAATTATAAACTTCAAATGAGATGCATAAGCTTGATAGCACATTTGACATAGTCACGTACGTTCTCAAAGTGTCTTTGTTTTTAAGTTATATTTAAGAAGGTTATCAATTATTAGTACACATTTTATTGCGTAGTTCTGAAAAAAACATAAGGTAATCTGTTATATGTGCAGACGTCGGTTATATTTGGATTATTTAACTCGCGCCCGAAAGCACTAGAATATATCTGTCTAACGTAAAGATGATGGCACTTGTTTTCCAGTTGTATGTTGGATTTGTTCTACTCCATGGAGCATTTATGAAATCCATCCAGAATACAACGGATCATGCTATTTCTATTGCGTCATTGAAATCTGCCGTTGATCGTTTGGAAGAACGGATTGAAAACATGACTGTTATTCAAGCACAAGGTAAGTCTTTTATAATCAGGGGAGGGGAAATGATTGATGGGACCAGGTGACAGGGAGTTAATAGGGCGAGCGCCATTGTATGTACTACATTGGAAGATAAATTACAGAGCAAGAAATGGAGAGCATATATTCCATAATTAACTTAGAAAACGTGCAAGGTGTAACGATGATTTTAATTCGCTCATATTGCAAATACAAGGACATAACGATGCATCCAAGTTCAAATGTCTGCCTTTTATACTCATATCTATGTTAAAAGGAATATGGATGAAGCTTAAAATTGTACCCCGGGAGAGTAAGTATTTCCTGCTCCACTGGTTGCACGCATAGTGCTACTCTGGTTACAAATCTGGTGATGAGTCATGAAAGAGGAAAGAAGGATGGAATTGTGACTACGAAAATTAGAATATATTCGTAGCCATGTGACATTTTCGTAACGTTCGTAATATTTTCGAAGAAATTGTTTCACTAGGAAACAAAAACAACATTGTTCACTTTGGAATTCCACTACCACGAGCCGAAAGGCAGATTTCCCCTGTGTTTTCGAATTACTAAATTTACGTCGCGGAATGCTTGTGTATTTGTTTGTCTCACATAACCACTGCAAGGGGCCTTCGTGGCCGCGATCGTATGGTAGTTGAATGTACGACTACCTATGCAATCATAGCCTTTCACCACTGATGTTATGAGTTCGAATCTCGATCAGGGCGATGTGCACAGCATTATGTGATAAAGTTTGTCAGTGACTTGCGACAGGTCGGGGGTTTTCTCCGTTTCCTCCACCAATCAAACCAATCGCCCGATATAGCTGAAATATTGTTGAAGGTGGCGTTAAAAATCATCAAATAAACAAACAAGCAAAAACTATTCAAACAACCACTCCACGGCCTTTCGAAAGGCTTGCACAGAGGGGAGAAACTAGACCTTATTTCTATAGCCATTATTTTCATGGGAATAAAAACGTGTATCAATAAAGAATACAGAAACTACCGACAAATTGAGAACAAATATGCTCCTTTAGAATGCCCGGATGTCAGGAGACTATTCTCTCTTACAGAGATATTAAATTGATGTCTAATCTACTATTTTGTTTTGATATTTATCCTGGCGTTATCTCTCTTTAAGTAGCAATGAACATATTTGTATATAATCTAGTGTCATAGCAAGACAATCTAATTTCATTTAAATCTTAGATTGCTCTCCATTTTCTGTGTTGTGTTAGATCTTTACGCGCGACATATCAGAAAAGGGGTTGAAGGTAAGATTTAATCTGATAATAAACAATCTTCATAGTGAACGAAAGCCGTTAAATATATGATGGCAAGTTTTCTACATATACTAAGATAAAACGTGAACAGAAATTTACCAACGCAAAATAGGAAAAACAAATAAATGAAACGCAATCAGGACAGCATCAAAACTCAATCAGAAACACGTAGAAATGGAGACAAAATCGATACGCACAACACAAACATACATGATCATTCACTCTCTTCTGGCTTGGTACAGACACTTCAATAAATGTGGCAGGGCTAAACTAGTTTTCTGTACTCATCCCGCTATACTTGTTGAATGATGTGGTCATTCAAGTGCTTCCGAATATGTGAAAGCTAACTATCCTCACATATAAAACACTTTGTGAGCAGGTTGTTGTAAAGAAACTCGAGTCCTTCTCTTGAACTTAATACACAACAGACACAATACCGTAAAGCGAGATCTTGGTATCTTCATAAGATTTTGAAATATAAGATGAAACGATTCTTTAATAATACTTGACTTAATAGTTTTATACTCAGAAGAAGACAGTGACGTTGTAACAAGTCTCAGTACAAATGCTAACATTGTGAAATGTTAATTAATGTATATTCTGTTAGTTGCCTTCCCTGTTGCAATTAAGAAAGATAAGTGTCATAGCCATTGATACCATCCCTTTTTTTTTTCTTTTTTTTTTTTTCAGAAAATTTTGCATATTTTGGTCTTCAAATATTTCTTTACTATATTAGGAAAAATTTTAATCATTAAATCATTAATGTTACCCGTATTCAAATTTTTGGCAAGTGTATGTTTAGTACCAGATATATATCTTAAAGAAATAGAAAAGAAATGTTTCAAATTTATATGGAATGGTAAACCAGATAAAGTTAAAGGAAATTTGATTATAAATTCATACGAAAAAGGGGGTTTGCAAATGATTGATATCAAAGGTTATTTCATAGCTCTAAAAGCATCTTGGGTAAGTAGACTGGTAACCGGACATATTTCTAATTGGAAGCTTATACCATTAAAATATTTTAATGCAACTGGTAAAAACTGGTTAGTATTTAGCCTGAACCTAGATATCACAAAATCATTAAATTATTTGAAAAAAATACCAGAATTTTATAGAGAAGTAGTCAAATGTTGGAATTTATGCGGTGGCGGTCAAACAAAATCACCTGTCACATTCATAGATATCAGAAAACAAATTATTTGGGGGAACAAGCACATTACATTTGAAAATAAATCAATTGTTTTTGAAAATTGGATAAAAGTGATTTATTTTATGTTAATGATATTTTAGACGCTACAAAAACTTTATCAAGCAAATTCATTCTGGAAAAGTCAAAGTTTAAATCTAATTGGATTGCAGAATTCAACATTGTTAAAAAAAATATATTCCAAAAAACTGGATAAAGATTATTAAAACAGAAAATACAGTCAAAAGTACTGTAAATATTAAAAGAAATAAGATTATATGGAAAAAATAATTATATTGAGACTTGATATTTATCAAATAAAATACTATATAATTCACTGCTTTTTAACAAAATAGAGTGTTCTATAGGAGTTAACAAATGGGTATAAATATTTGATATACAAGAAAAACCTTTCATGAAACCATTATACAAATTTATTTTTTCATATTTGGAAGAAAACAAACTGAACATATTTAGATGGAAGTTAATACAATACATTATTCCTACAAACAAATTATTATTTCAATGGAAAATTGTGAATAATAATCGATGTAACTTTTGTGGAAATGCAGAAAACTATCTTCATTACTTTATTACATGTTCTTTTTTGAAAACGTTTTGGGAGAAAATATATAATCTTTTTAAAAGTAATAATTTACAATTTACATTAAAGTTAAAACATTTTATATTTGGTTATAAGATACCTGATAATAATTATTATTATGGTGTAAATTATTTTATTACAATTCTTGGTTTTGCAATATATAAATCATATTATTTATCTGAACAGAAGACAAAAAATGCAAACGGTTATACAAATTTTATATGCGAATTAAATAAAAGAATTGATGAGATAAAAAATAATAGTATGAATAATATTTTTTTGTATGCTATGAAAAAGAAAATAAATAGTTCTTAGATATTATTATTTCTATTCTTAAAATGTATTTAAATTTGTACCAGCTGATTAATTCCCTGGATAATCAGTAAAGTGCAACAGGGTACATCAAGCGAAGCTTGGACTCTTGATTAAATTTGCAACAAGCAAGAATTCAGAATAAATAAAATTATTATGTAGTTAAAAATAATATGTATTTCTTTACTTGCAGGACAAAATGTATACAGACCAATATCGTTTTTTGTTCGACTGTCACAAACAACTACTTTAAACAAAAACTCCATAGTAAAGTTCGACGAAGTATCTGTAAACGAGGGAAATCATTTCAACTCTGGAGATGGTATATTTGTTGCTCCTGTGTCTGGGATTTACCAGTTTTCTTGGACAACGATAACCAACAGCAATAAAATTGCAGAGACTGAACTGAGGGTTGACAACATTATAAAAGACACTCTTCATATTGTCTTGGGTTCTTCTGCCGGGAACATCTCCGGAACAAAAGTGGTGTTGTGTAAAGTGAGGAAAGATGACCATGTCTGGATCCAAACCAGTAATGTGTATGGTACAAATTTTTTCTATGTTGCAAATGCTGCCAAAAGTTCATTTACTGGAGTGATGATTCACGAACTGTAGATTTCTACTGTGTGGTAACATTTATGCAGCGAAAAATACAGCAAACAATGTATTATATATATGAATATATTCACTTTGTAATATTTCCTTAATTAAATCATGTGATGTGAACATGTCAAAGCATACATTCTGATTAGTTTCAGTTTTAAAGATTTCCACTTAATGGTGATTATGGAAAGGTGAGAGAGCTCTTTATGTAAAGCTCTACTATTATTGAAAAATCAGGAATCCAAGACGGCCACTGCAACAGATAAATTGATACTCAGATATCGTTCCTGAGCAACCCTTGGTTTTTAGTACAGTTCCTGTTGCTCAATCTTCAGTTTTCTATGTAGTGATCATTCTTTGACCCTTTTGTCATTTTTCTTTAAGCCATTGTATTGTCTGTCCATCTTCTTTAAGCCATTGTATTGTCTGTCCATCTTCTTTAAGCCATTGTATTGTCTGTCCATCTTCTTTAAGCCATTGTATTGTCTGTCCATCTTCTTTAAGCCATTGTATTGTCTGTCCATCTTCGATTTTCGGCCACTAATTACCACTTTGGTATCTTCACATTTTTCTTGCCTCTAAGTTACTTTTGATAACCACCCAAGGTATTGGTCCAGATACAGTATGTAAATGTCCACTAGAAAATTCTTTCCACAGTTTATAAATTGAGAAAAAATCACGGTAATTGTTTCCCTGAACAAACTCCAACCTTAAATGAATGTTCATTCCATTTGGTTATATTCCATATGGTTTTATGATGAATAGAGATTAAAACCGGACTCCCTGCGGAACATAATTTAGCATATTACATAATGACAAATGCATTAAAATGTAAAACAAAAAATACCACACCGTCAACAGTGCCAAAACACAATTGGAAAATCACGTTTTCCGATGTAAAATCAATACACCTAACATATAAACATGACTACTAAATCTACTGTCCTGCCACAATTAAAGGGGAGAGGGTAGACTATATTTGTTGACGCTAACCTCTACTCGTAGTATGATTCGTGTCTTCCATAATTATGTAGGTAACATGCCGACCTGTACATATTGCTGAGTGAGGACCGTTGTTAAAAAGAACAATGAGTTAGTCCTTGACTTGACCTGAACACAAAGCATATCTAATCGTCGTGCCTCTAGTGGAGCAGGAACTACTTACCCTTCCGGGGCACCATGGTTCACCCCCGATTTTTAGTGGGGTTCGCGTTACTCGATCCTTAGCTTGATGTGCATGTTTTCTAGATCATTGTTTGTCCTTTTGTCCTTTTTCTTTTGGTCAGTGTATATCTGTTCTTCTTCGATATACGGATTATGATTACAGTTTTGGTATCTTCAGGCTCTTCTTGTCAAATCTGTCATATAAGGCAGCCGAAGACTTTAGTCATCATTTTAAATGTTAGATAAAAATGGCATTGGACTATGGTATAATCAAACAACCACCCACGAAGCCATTCTAGCGCAAGTAACCAACTCGCTATTCTTGACGCAATAATTTATTATGATAATTAGATATTAAAACCGGACGCGCTGCGGTACATAGTTTCACATATTAGCTAATGACAAATGCATTGAAATGCAAAACAAACAATACCACACCGTTCCACAACCCAATTGGAAAATCACCCGTTTCTGACGTAAAATCAATACACCTAACACATAAACATGACCACTCAATCTACTGACCTGGTACAAGCGCTTCAAATAAAGGGGAGAGGGTAAAAAAGATTTGTTGATGCTAACCTCTACTCTTAGTATGATTCGTGTCTTCCACATGTAGGTAACATGCCGACCTGTACATATTGCTGAGTGAGGACCGTTGTTGAAAAGAACAATGAGTTAGTCCTTCACTTGACCTGAACACAAAGCATATCTAATCGTCGTGCCACTAGTGGAGCAGGAACTACTTACCCTTCCGAGGAACCATGGTTCACCCCCTCGTTTTAGTGGGGTTCGCGTTACTCGATCCTTAGCTTGATGTATATGTTTTGTAGATCGTTGTTTGTCCTTTTGTACTTTTTCATTTGGCCATTGTGTTATCTGTTCTTCTTCGATATGCGGACTCTGATTAGCCTTGTGGTATCTTCAAGTTCTTCTTGTCATATCTGTAATATTAGACAGCCGAAGTCTTTAGTCAGCATTTGAAATGTTAGATAAAAATGGCGTTGGACTATGGTATAATCAAACCACCACCCACGAAGCCATTCTAGCGCAAGTAACCAACTCGCTACCCATGACACCAATATAGGTCAAGCTATCAACCCGCTGCCCATGAGACCATCATAGCACAAGTAATCAACCCGTTGCCAATGACGCCATCATAGCACCAGTAACCAAACTGATGCCGATGAAACCATCTTAACGGCAATAATCAAATATATACCCTGTAGTTACTCTACCGCAAATCATTCACACAACTTCTCATATTTTGTTTGGTTACATTGTTCTCTGAATGTCTGAGACAAGTTTGAAAGTACCAAAGTGGTAATCAGAAGCCGTAAATCGAAGGACAAAGAAGACAATGGTCAAAAGAGTGCGTGAGTGGGTGAGTGATTGTTATTTAATGCCAATTAAGCAATTGTTCAGCCATGTCATAGCGAGGACAAGTTGATTTTCAATTAGATGATAACGAGGTACGCGTTGTACAAGACCAATACACTGGGTTGGTTTAACATAGTGCTAGCTCACCGAAACAACAGTCCGCGGGTAGACGTGTCGCTCCACCCGGACACATTATTCTGATTCCTAGCCAGCCAGTCTTTGGTCTTTCTCCTTAATGCTGCGGGCTTAGCGGATAAGCAACAAATACCAATTTTATAGTCTTTGGTTTGACCCGACCGGAGCTCGAAACCACAACCTACCCGCACTGGAGGCAATCATGCAAACCACCAAGCCACCGATGCGGCTATGTTCAAAAGAAAAAGGAGATACAATGATCTACAAAACGCTACACAGGAAATAATAGATCGAGAAACCCGAAGACCACTAGAAACCAGGGATGATATATCGGTCATTTGACGTTGGACAATAATCAATCAATCAATTAATCTTGTTAACATTTCATTTGTTAAAACCATATTGTACAAAAATGATCACTGGTTGATCATTAACATGTGAAAAATACTTGACATCATCATTTTATTAAGATGGGAGGCTTGGGCACATAAAAAGTTTGACACCGCTATATTTTATTGAAGTGCCTGTACCAAGTCAGGAAAATGGGTGGTCATGTATTAGTGAGTTAAGGCTATCGAATTCGTCTCTTTATACGGTTTTGATATTTGAATTTGCAATTGTTCTGACTATGTGATATTACTTAAGAAATAATTCATGGAAGCCAGAGTTTGTATCACGTTTTAACATGGGTAACATTATTTTCGTTGCATTTTATCGCTCGGGATAAAATTTGTACGAAAATAATGTTACCCATGTTAAAACGTGATACAAACTCTGGCTTCCATGAATTATTT
>MJUT01044646.1:8921-19339 GCA_002080005.1 Gigantidas platifrons | reverse complement strand
GGGGGGGGGGGGGGGGGGGGTGCGCCCACTGGATCCACCCCTCCGAGTAACACGAACTCCACTAAAACCAGGGGTGAACTCAGGTGCTCCGGAAGAGTAGGCAGTTCCTGCTCGACTAGTGACACCCGTCGTGTTAATATAGTTGCAAACCCGGTGTTAAGTCATGAACGAGGAAAGGACCGGGAGGTTTGACTTGACTATTAGTAAAACGACTAGTGTCTTACAGCATGTACAAGAAACGAAACATGCTTACCCTTCTTGGGCAGCATAATAACCAAGGTTTATTGGTCGGGTCGTGTTTCCCATCTTTTTAATTTTCTGTGTTGTCTTGTGTTTTTGCTTTGCTGTAATAATATTAATCGGGTACGCTACGCTCAAAAGTAAAATGATCGGGAAATTCAACATGATCTAATAGTCATTGAGAGATATACTACAACTGAATACAGCTTGGTCTCTGGAGAAACAGAAAACAGGCAATCACTATTAAAGGGTTAAACTAGTTAAAAATGTGGGATGCAAACCCTCCCTATTGATAATAAACAAACCCTCCTTATTGATAATAAATATACCCTCTCTATTGATAATAAATAAACCCTCTCTATTGATAATAAACAAACCCTCCCTATTGATATTAAACAAACCCTCCCTATTAATAATAAACAAACCCTTCCCTATTGCTAATAAACAAACCTTCCCTATTGATAACAAACAAACCCTCCCTATTGATAATAAACAAACCCTCCCTATTGATAATAAACAAACGATAAAATATTGTCCAACATTGCTTCAACATATTAACAAAAAAAATGAATGACAACAACATTAACTGTACAATAACAGGGTCAATGAATACGAAGGTAGAATCGTTTGGTTTAGACCATTACCTTTCTGTTGGTTAAAGGCCATTACAAAAACATCATATCTGCTCCCTTCTATCATTTATATCATCTTATATAGGTTCTGGAAATTGGTTAACCTTTGCCAACCTTAAGACAATCGAACGGCTTGACGTTGACACGAGTGTGACAGAAAAAATAGCAACTGGCATTGTGAACGCTGTGGACTTAGATATCCATTATAACAAAGGGCTTGTGTATTGGACTGACGTTGTCGATAAAAAGATTATGAGGTATGATATCAATTATAACAAAAAACTTGTTTATTGGACTGACACTGGCGATAACAAGATAATAAGGTATTATATCAATTATAACAAAGGTCTTGTGTATTGGACTGACGCTGGCGATAACCAGCTTACGAGGTATGATATCAATTATAACAAAGGTCTTGTGTATTGAGCTGATGTTCGCAATCACACGATTATGAGGTATGATATAAATTATAACATAGGGCTTGTGTATTGGACTGATGTTGTAGATACAAAATAATATGAGGTATGATATCCATTATAACACGTGACTTGTGTATTGGAATGACATTGTCGATAAATATCCCAACCAAATCTAAATTGGTATTTGTTGTTCCTCCGCAAAGCATGCATCATTATGAAGTAAGATCAACAACCGGTTGGTTCAGAATCTTGTCTTCAGATTGATTGATGTATCTACCAGTGGACTGCTGTTTCATTGAGCTAAATAGCACTATGAAAATCCGATTAAGCTTGTTTGTCTTGTACAAATCAGACATTATCATCATAATTGTAACTCGCACGCACTCGTTTTCACCAATTATGAATTGCAAATTTCTAAAACTAATTAATATATTGTCTTTATACCCACAAGGACACAAGCCTAATTATTTGAATATCAAAAGGGAAATACAGAGACCTAACTAAACACGGAATATTATATCCAACATCTTGTTTAGCTGAAAAAAAATGATGCATGCATATCAATACGAATATCACGAACTTAGCCAAATATATCGATTTTATGAATTATGCAAAGAACATTTAAACAATTCCATTATACAAAAATGTAAATCAGTGAACCAAACAATCACGTCCCACCTTAACTCACCTAACAAAAAAAAACAAAAACAAAAACCACAGCGATATCCTGGATTGGGACAGCCACAAAGGGGCGAGGTTAAACCGGTTTATTGGATCCCTACCCTCTCTTGGTGACTGGATCTTCAACGGAAATACATAGAAATGAGCGATGAAAAAGTTTTATCTAGGACGTATTCGGATGTATTACTGGTTATCCTGATTTTATCATTAAAATTTTACAATAGGACTTGGGTAACAAAAGATTCAGTGTCAGGAGTTGTGGAAGATGTTGTGACCGAGGCAATTGATACTCCGGATGGATTGGCTGTTGATTGGATATATGACTTGCTCTATTGGACAGATGCTGGACATGACCACATACAAGTCTCACGGTTAGATGGAACAGACAGACGAACAATTGTAAAAGATGATAGTCTTGATGAACCAAGAGCAATAGTTGTAGATCCAATAAGAGGGTAAGTCGTCATTATCCAACATTCAAGCGCAAATTGTTAGGGTTAGGGTCATGGTAATGGTGGTTAACGCAATTTTCAACAAGATTGTAGCTATATCGGTCAGTTTTATTGGTGGATGAAACCGGATTACCCGGAGGAACCCACTGACTTGCAGCAAGTCACTGAAAAACTTTTTCACATAATGTATCTAATACACCTGTCCTGAGTGGGATTCGAACTCACAACGTAAGTGGTGATATGCACTGATTGCATATGCAGATATTAATCCAACTACTATGTGGTACATTGTGGGACCATGAATACACGCATGCGGTAACATATATACACATATGGTACCTTGTATATAAACATGTGTTACCCTGAATACACACATGTGATACCTTGTATATACAAATGTGATATCGTGGTACCTTGTATATACTATGAGGTACCCTGTATATACACATGTGGTAATTGTATATGCACATGCGGTACCTTGCATATACCCATGCGGTACCCTGTAGGCTGTATATATACATGTGGTACCTTGTATTTATACATATGGTACCCTCTATATACACATGTGGTACCCTGTATATACACATGTGGTACCCTGTATATACACATGTGATACACTCTATGCCCACATGTGGTAACCTGTATATACACATGCGGTACCCTCTATATACACATGTGGTACCCTGTATATACACATGTGGTACCCTCTATATACACATGTGGTACCCTCTATACACACATGTGGTACCCTGTATATACACATGTCGTACCCTATATGTACATGTTATATCCATATAATAAAAAGAACATAGATATAGGATTTAGTGCACAAAAGACGTGTTTCTGGTATAGCCTTCATCAGGTACATGTACAAGTATAGTATACAGATTGGAAAGTCAAGTAATTTGAAAGATTTATCAGCAACTAAATCAAAGTGTGTTAGCAGGATAGCCAAATTGGGCAAAGGTTACCTGTGCAAAAGGGAGATTGATCTTAGGGAGATTAAATTTCAAATATACAAACACATGTTAGTGCCAGAGCATTTGACTGCTTGACGAGTGATCAAATCGGGACCAGTTCACTAGCAGAAATATCAACTGAGCGACAGAAATAAAAACGTGGAATTCAGTTTCAATTTGAAATATAAAATATTTCTATGACAAAACCAAAAATAGTTAAGGAAGTCACAAATAATAGTCATTATTATATGACTTCAGATAATGTGTTTTTCTGATTGGCTGACGTCCCTAGTAACTATATTTATAAAACATTATACTCACCTCGTGGTTTTGTTTACCTTGTTGGAATGTTATAATCATCTGGTGAATTCTTGGGTTAATTAATCCTTGTATCCACCCCATTAAAAGTCATTAATTGTATAATGTTAAAAAATATCGACATCGATTTCACTGTTTTTATTTTTAATATAGATGGTTATTCTTCTCTGACTGGGTTAGTAATCCCAGAATAGAACGGTGTCGAATGGATGGAACAGAGAGAAGCATCATTGTAAATACTGATATTGAATGGCCAAATGGAATGTCTATCGGTAAATATAAAATTAGCTTGTAATTCATTAATATGGTTGCTTGATGAAAGGCAGAAGATACTAATACGTAATAATGAACAATATTAATAAAACTTAGCATAAAAAGACAAATACGTGACTACAAAATGTAAAAAGAGGCAAAGAAAAACGAAGAAAACCAAAGTTGAGCAACACGTACGACTATAAAACCGAGGAAAAACTCAGATGTTCATACTGCACACGGCTCCGCCGTGCTAATAAGGGTTATGGTCAAAGTCCGGCACAGGTGGTAAAAGGGACACTAGATTCTGTGGTTTATTGATGGCAATGAATATAAATGTGGCAACAAAGAAATGAACAACCCAGAGACACAGTCAACAGTGGATAGAAAACACAGAACGAAGACAACAAAGAAGCAATACAGAAAACTGTAAAGATGAGTAACACGGACATCTGGATTAAACATATATTATTTGCTTAAAATATACACAAAGAAAAACGTTAAGCACCCCCATGTTTTTTTGAAACGACAAATGATAGAAGTATCATGAGATTACTTACCAGATAATCTCAAGAACTCAATGGTGACCTGTTAGGACATTGCATTTGCTGTAAGAAACCACAAAAAATCAAGAAATATGTTAATTTAATGAATATTTAATCACAATATCACAAGGCCAGTTTTTGCAGTAAAACATGCTAATTTTAAGTATTGACCTTCACAGTTCAGAAAGCACGATGAGATTGTCATTTTACTTTCAAAACTTCACTTATGAATCACTTGACGACATCTATTGTTCAAAGTTCTTTACCGGGTGTAACCCCCACGTGTTTGGATGACGGCCTCAACTTTGCGTCTTATCCCTCCAGTTAGACGTCGGATGTCCTGTTGTGATAACTGCTGCCATTCCCGATGCAATGCTGCTTCCAACTGACAAATGTTTTGCACAGGATGTTCCCGAGCATGCATACGACGGCCTAACATGTCCAAAATATGCTCTATTGGATTAAAATCCGGGATCATGGCTGGCCAAGGAACAGAAGTCACGGCTTCGCTTTGGAGGTAGGCGGTTACTGCTCTTGAACGAAAAGGCCTGGCGTTGGCATCCCCATACACATGTCTTGTAGCTAGTGGGTGGTTGTCGAAATCGGGGACAACAACTGGTTGCAAAACGTTTCTGATGTACTGATCACCAGTTAGGTTGCCTTGCATGGTGGCTAATTCTAACTTGCAGTCTTGAGAGATACACTCCAAACCATTACTGAGCCTCCACCGTAAGGGACAGTTGGCTGGATGTTCCTTGGGTTATAGGCTATATTTTTGTGTCTCCAAACCCTCACCCGGTCGTCGGTTAGATGAAGCAGAAACAGGCTCTCGTCTGACCAATGGACCTTGCGCCATGTCCTTAAATTCCAACCATGTCGCGCAAAACACCATGCCAAATGTGATCATCGATGCCGGTCTTCCAACATTAGACGTTAAATGACTCTCCTTGACTTAAGTCCCGCTGATTTCAGACGGTTTCAAACTGTTCTTGTTGACAGATGTCTATTGGGAATCCAGTATTGTTGTAATACGGGACTGGTTGCGAATGTCATCCGTTTAACCAAACGCTGCCATGGCCTGTCGTCACGATCAGATGTTACCCATGGTTTACCGGATCTTGGCAAGTCTTTCACATTGTTGGTTTGTGTGTGTTTTCTCACCAGTCGGCTAACTACAGTATAGTGGTAGCACATCTCACGTCCAATAGCTTTGAAGGACATCCCTGTTGTATACATGCCTATTATTTGCCATCTTTGTGCTTCTGATACTCGTCTTCGTACCATGCTTACTGAGAATGAATAAATATTTTAAAACACCGGACTTAAATACCCAAATTCGAAGCGTGAACATACTGAATTTTCGTGAGAGGCATGGTTCAAGTGCATGACCAATCGATATTATATCACACCTGTGTGAACACATCTTTTTAATGGAACATTGTTATTGCTATAATCAATATAAATATTAGAGTCTAAGCTTAGTGTAACTTATTGTTTTAATATATAAGGGGGTGCTTAACTTCTTTCTTTGTGTATATTAGCAATTGGGATTGAGAACATGTTATGGAAACAATTACCTAAATCCCATACCCATCTATTCAGGGGTGTAAACCCAGGTGCTGCCGAAGGGTCAGTAGTTCTGTGTTATTCATAGTCAAGTTTGGTAAAGTTGGTAAAGTCTTGCTGGTGATAGAGAAAAAAAAAACATGTATATGTGAAAGGGAACAAATCCATTGCTATTTGTAGTCACGGAAGTTGGTATCCAACGAATAAAACGGAATTTACGTTATTTGATTTAGTTTCATCAGAATCTTAGCATCAATTTGGGGGAAAATATACCAAAGTAATAACCAGAAGCTATCAATTGAAGGACATACAATACAATATCCGAAACATGGGATAAACTGAAGTAGATACAATACAATAGTCGAAACACGGGATAAACTGAAGGACAGACAATACAATAGCCGAAACACAGGATAAACTGAAGGACATACAATACAATAGTCGAAACACGGGATAAACTGAAGGACAGACAATACAATAGCCGAAACACAGGATACACTGAAGGACATACAATATAATAGCCGAAACACGGGATAAACTCAGGTTCTCTGGAAAGATCAGCTGTCCCTGCTCTATTAGAAACAACTTATATAAGAAGGACATACAATACAATAGCCAAAACACGGGATAAACTCAGGCTCTCTGGAAAGATCAGCTGTCCCTGTTCTACTAGAAACAACTTATATAGGAAGGACATACAATACAATAGCCAAAACACAGGATAAACTTGGGTGTTCTGGAAGGATCAGCTGTCGTTGCTCTACTAGAAACAACTTATATAAGAAGGACATACAATACAATAGCCGAAACACGGGATAAACTCAGGTGCTCCGGAAGGATCAGCTGTAACTGCTCTACTAGAAACAACTTACATAAGGACATACAATAAAATAGCCGAAACACGGGATAAACTCAGGTGTTCCGGAAGGATCAGCTGTAACTGCTCTACTAGAATGAACTTATATAAGAAGGACATACAATACAATAGCCGAAACACGGGATAAATTCAGGTGCTCCGGAAGGATCAGCTGTCACTGTTCTACTAGAAACAACTTATATAAGAAGGACATACAACACAATAGCCGAAACACGGGATAAACTCAGGTGCTCCGGAATGATCAGCTGTAACTGCTCTACTAGAAACAACTTATATAAGGACATACAATAAAATAGCCGAAACACGGGATAAACAGGTGTTCCGGAAGGATCAGCTGTAACTGCTCTAATAGAAACAACTTATATAAGAAGGACATACAAACCAATAGCTGAAACACGGGATGAACTCGGGTGCTGCGGAAGGATCAGCTGTAACTGCTCTACTAGAAACACATTACATAAGGACATACAATAAAATAGCCGAAACACGGGATAAACTCAGGTGTCCCGGAAGGATCAGCTGTCCCTCCTCTACTAGAAACAACTTATATAAGAAGGACATACAATACAATAGCCGAAACACGGGATACACTCAGGTTCTCCGGAAGGACCAGCTGTCCCTGCTCTACTAGAAACAACTTATATATTTTGAAAAATGATGTGAAACACCCATTAACCAGACACTCAAATTAAGGAAATGTCAATTAATCTTAGACAATGTATATTGTATATATTATTTCAGACCACGTTGGAGGAAGACTGTATTGGATAGATGGTAAACTAACTCAAATAAAAAGCATAAGGTTTGATGGATCCGACATACACACCATCTTAAAAGACCCAATGAACATGCCGAAACCGTTTGATTTAGTCGTGTTTGACAACTATGTGTATTGGACAAATTGGCAGTATAAATCTATATGGAGAATGAATAAATACTCAGGGAAAGATTTAAAGCTAGTAGCTAGTTATGTTCATTCACCTATGGGAATACAAATGTTTGGAGCCGGGGCACAAGTTAATGGTATGTAATCAAGTACATTATTCAGGATTATTATTAAAATTTAGTATAAAGTGCAAGATTACAACTCAACACTTTCACAAAAACGCTGCTGGCTCAATTGAATATGTGAGGGCTAGCATTTTAATAAAATGTGAAAAACATATACATGTCTGTGTCGTTTGACTGAGTGCATAGATTTGGGCACATATAGCTAGTTTAATCCCGCCACTATTTATTGAAATGCATGTACTGAGATAAGAAATAGAGCTATCAGGTATATGTGTGTTAGGGGTCAGGTATATGTTTGTTAGGGTCAGGTATATGTGTGTTAGGGGTCAGGTATATGTTTGTTAGGGGTCAGGTATATGTGTGTAAGGGTGTCAGTTTTCCCTCTATTTCTACGATTTTCAGTGAGATTTTCCGAACTGCTCTGACGGTGTAGTATTTCCTTTTTATCATTTTTCATTGAGCACATTTTGTTTAACTTCTTGCAAGATCATTATTACTCCCGGAAGTAAATATTAACTCATAAATCTACTCTAATCCCCCAAAATACTATAAGTTTTGCCTACCCTACCACTTTCCCTCAAACCACGACAATTTAGGTACCTACAAATTAACGTTTCTGAGTGACAACAACAAACATCAACGATTATACAACTTGTAAATGTTTTGCTCATTTCAATTTTCATGTATACCATCTGGCATAATTTTCAATTTGCTGAAGGCGGTCAGAAGTTGGTAGAAGTAGTATAGCCTCTGACATATTTTTTGACTTGTTGAAGGCGGTCAGAATGTTGTAAAGGTAGTAAAACCTCTGACATATTTTTCAACTTTTTGAAGACGGTCAGTATTTGGTAGTAGTACAACCTCTGACATATTTTTTGAACTTGTTGAAGGCGGTTAGTATTTGTTAGTAGTAGAAGTAGAATAATATCATCAATAATATATTTTTGAAGGTGATAATTTGTGTGGTAACGACAATGGAATGTGTAGTCATTATTGTTTCCCTTTACCTGCTTCTGATAGTATGTCGAAAAGTACAAAGACCGGATGTATGTGTCCAGATTTCTTTATAATGACGGCAGATAATAAGACGTGTGCAGAAATAGGTACGTGCTTAAGACAACGTAATTACATTAGTAGTGAGACACCTGTACAAATCGAACCTTCAAATTAACGTTTTATAATCCCAACTGAATTCTCTGAGTTTTATAATGTTCAAATATATACATCCGTCGTAAGGGGAATAACTCCAATAATAAAATCGTAGATATCAAATTTAGTGCGCACGACCCGTTTTTGAAATAACCTTCATCAGTAGATACGCTCAGCATCGAAAAATTGGAAAGCCAAATACTTTAAAGGTTTGGAAGGAATAAAACCAAAGGGCCCAAACAGGATAGCCAGAATCGACTAAGGTCATCTATGCCAATAAAAAGACGTAGCAATGCATATAATTTTAGAATTAAATAGGGATTGTAGAAAAGGTCTATTGAAAGTTGCAGGCATCATGTCAAGATCAGTTACAAAGGAAATCGTGTCATATAATTACCTGAGATTTGGGTTAGGGTTATAGTGTTTAACGCCACTTTGGACAATCGTGGAGGTTGGTTTTATTTGTGGTTGAAACCGGAGTACCCTGAGAAAATCAACAACCCGCCACAAGGCACTGACACATTTTATCAAATAACATTGTATCGAGTAGACCGGGATTCGATCTCACAACCTTAGTGGTGATATGCTCCGCTTGCATGGGTAGTTTTAAATTCAACTACCATACGATAACGACCATTACGACCCTGTCTGAGATTTGGAAAAACAAGTTATGCGTCTTTAGTGTTTCATGCTTCATAATGGAAAGAATTTATTACGCATGGATAGACTTAAATTCATAAGAACTTTCAATACTTGGCAAGTCGTAGATTGGGATCGGTTTACTCTTTGTCCACAATCATATATGATTCATAGTTCTTGTGTTTTTTTTCCAAAAGTAATAAAATGTAATTTCAAAAATTTATATTCAGAATGTTTATTTTTGTCATATCGTCTCATTTCATATTTAGAAAGGCCATCAAATATAATGATAAACGTGACTAGTAGTAGTAGTAGTATAGCCATTATGTGGGCCCTGCCTGTGACGTCATCAGAGTTTATTCATCAGACGGAAGTTAAACTGTATGATGGGAATAATGATCTTGTGTACAACAGGGTTGTGGGTTTTTCTGGTACCTCGTTAATAATCACGTCAGTCCAAATGACGTCATGTGAGATGTATGCAATAAAGTTGCGATGTAAATATAGCAAAGTTGGCTGGTCACAATACCAGGAAGAGAAGTTTTGGGCAACAGGTAGGTTACATTAAAATGTATACTGCGGCTGGTTTATTTGAGCAATGCATATGCCTGTTAGTGTATACATAAACAATACAGAATACTAAGGTAGCAATCAAAATGGACAATCCAGAGAAACTGG
>MJUT01044644.1:0-13388 GCA_002080005.1 Gigantidas platifrons | reverse complement strand
AAAAAAGGGCCTGAGAACCAAGTAATTAACTTTGCATGGCCTAAGTATGACGTTTATTAAAAAATAAAAATATTGAAAATTTTGAGTTACGATCATCTTTCTACTAAAAATGGTGTAAGTTTCGATCATCAATCGACGGAGTTACGTTCATCATCGAGTTTTTTTGTATCTCGATTTTCTTTCTTCTCGTCAAATTTCCATTTGATGGAAAACAACCTTTCAATGAACTGACTTAACAACATGTTTCTTGACACAATACAAATATGAAAATAAACCGTTACCATGGAGAAAATGGCCTAATAAAATTTACCGGTTTTTCCCTCCGCCATGTTGGGACGATCGTAACTGCAGTTACGATCATCACGTTGACGCCAGTGATGTTAAGATGGCTAAAAGACAACGAGGTATAGTTATATTTATATCTCAGTACTAAAATGATTCAAATTGTGATCAAATTCAGTTGAATTTTTTTGGTTAATATTTAAGAGAAAATAAAAGAAGAATGTGTCCATTAGAAGGCCCTTTTTCCAATTAATATTAAAGTAAGAGCTATGTGCATGGTAGAGCAGACAACACATATAGTTTAGGAGATTATGGGAAACTAAACTAAAGAGAATGAAAACCACAAGATATTACAGCCAAAATAAAACTTGACCTGTGTTTTGTGATCAAAACAATTGTGTAAAAATTTCAAAATGTTTGGGCAAGTGAAACTGAAGTTAAAACATGAAAACCATAAATTTTCCATTTTCAATCTAAGGGAGATAACTCTAGAATCATAAAAGGAATAATAGCTACATTCTAACTTTACCTTACACAACAACCACAAATCAAAAAAATTCAATTATTTAATAGGCATAACACTGGAACCATAAAAGGAATCAAATTTGAACTTAACCTGTGAATTGTTGTGAAAAGCAATGTTTGAAAATTTCCAAGCATTGGCTGGCTCAGAAAACTAAAGTTGAAGCATGTAAACCAAAGCATAATGGATGGAAAGACGGATAGGGCAACATTTAAATGCCCCATCGTGGGGTGGCATAAAAAATTATGTGGTTTAGTTAAGTAGATATAAAAGATTATTAGATATATAGTATATATACAATTTGAAGCTACATACATGTATCTGCCTTTTTGTGATGTAATGCATGCATATCATCTATGCCACCGACATTGTCATACATGTATTATTTTTTATCTTTAAGCTGTACATAACCGGTGGTATATTGGTTACCATTCTCGTTTCAAGTGCAGTAGATCAAGGGCAGGAACTCTGGTCGGGTCAAACCATATAATATGAAATTGTTTTTTGCTGCTTCTACTCTGAACACACAGTATTAAGGAGTAAGAGCAAAATACTTGGCTGGGAATCAAGATAATGTGTCCGAGTCAAGCGACATGTCTACCAGCTGACTGTTGTTTCAGTGAACTTGCACTATTAAAAAAAATCCAACTAAGCATGTTGGGTCTAGCCCAAAGCAGACCTCATCATCTGTTAATGCAACTTGTTCTCACCATCACTTAACTTAAAATATTGCTTACTTAGCATTAAAGCAACAATCACACCTTAAGGCTGTTGACCTTCTGTTTATTTTTATTTTTTATTAAAATTGATTAACTTTGTCGTTTTATGTGTTTGTATAGAGAACTGCCATGCACAACTTTGATGAAATACTCCTAAATATATTTTGATAATTTCTATCTTTTCAGAAGTTATACAGGGAGATGCATGCGAAAATATAGCAAAAAGAAGAAAATTAGATAAACGAACATGAAAACATCTCAATAAATGTAGATACTGTTGGCAATGTAAGCAAAGTTAGAAAGACAGATAAAAAGAAAAACAAATACAAAGAAAAGAAGAAGAAAGAAGAGAATTTCCATAAAATGATGGATAATGACGATGCCACATTCTGGGATAAGAAAAATAAAGCAAATAAGAAACAACACAAAAATAAATATGTGGAAAAGAAGAAAAAAGATAAGAAGAAAACGCTATCATTAGAGAAAGAATATTACGGACCATTGTCAAAGCTGACGAAAAAGAAAAGTATGTATTAAAGTGTGTAGTGTAGATAAATTAACAGTAGGTCAGGTTCTAATTTTAGCTCGCCTGTACGAAGTATAGAAGAGCTTCTGTCGACACATGCGTCTGTGTCGTCGGCGTCCAATGTTAACGTTTGCGTTTAGGTCCAATTTAGACAAACTACTTGGCCCAGGTTGATGAAACTTCACATGTGAGTTTGTTGTGGACAGCACACAAATATAGGTCACTTCCTGTCTTATTTATTTAGTGAACGACATTGGTGGTGTAATGGTTGGCATGTTCACCTTGAGTACAGGATATCATGAGTTTGAGCCCCGGTCTGGTCAAACCAAAGATTATGAAATTGGTATTTGTTACTTCTCCACTATTCACATAGCATTAAGAAGTAAGAGCAAAGACTGGTTGGCTTGGAATCAGGATAATGAGTTGAGCAACATGTCTATCTGAGCTTCAAAATAATATTCCAACTAAGCGTGTTGGTCTAGTACATAGCGGACATCATGACATCATGTCATTGAATGTAACTTGTTCTCTCCATGATATCACTGAAAACTTACTCTTTTGGCATTAAACAACAATCACTCTGCCCATTCATATTTTAAAGGTATGCTATGGTCTAGTGGTTCAATACATTTAATTATCTACACTGGTATTGGCATTAAACAACAATCACTCTGTCCCATTCATATTTTAAAGGTATGCTATGGTCTAGTGGTTCAATACATTCAATTATTTACACCGGTATTGGCATTAAACAACAATCACTCTCTCCCATTCATATTTTAAAGGTATGCTATGGTCTAGTGGTCCAATACATTCAATTATTTACACCGGTATTGGCATTAAACACCAATCACTCTATCCCATTCATATTTTAAAGGTATGCTATGGTCTAGTGGTTCAATACATTCAATTATCTACACTGGTATTGGCATTAAACAACAATCACTCTATCCCATTCATATTTTAAAGGTATGCTATGGTCTAGTGGTCCAATGCATTCAATTATCAACACCGGTATCCCTGGTACTCTGATGGTGCATACATTAGAGGTTCTTGTCCAGCTCAGTATGGGATATATTCAACTTGTACCCATTAGTTTTCTCTGGGGGCTCGTGCATTCTCCATAATTTTTATCTGTTACCAGGAAATGATGTAGCTGAAATAGATCAATTAATTAACCAATGAACAATTATTATAGTGAATATTGTTTTCTGGTTAGATTAAATCACCATACATTGTAGACCAGTTTTATTTTCCAAGATGTCCACTGCTGTAAGATAGTTTACCACAGGACCCTACAAGGAAAATGTTTAAAATCTCCCTGAATCTGAATCCACCTAAACTTTTAAAGATAAACATGATGTGGATGGGATAATGTTATTTAGTTAACATTTAATATGTATTTTATAGAAATACAGGATTGTAACCATTAGATACAAAACCTTTTATCATGTATGTATACATACATGTTATACTTTATACTTGGAATGTGGGAAAACACATTGAAAGTCTTTTGTTAATAAATACAAAATCCCATTGAGGAATACTTCAAACTGACATTTCATACATTTGTTTATACTGCAGGGAACTGTACCATGAACAATTATACTTCAGGCCAAAAATATCATGCACAGAAGACATCGAGCAATTGTTCTGTATTCGGACAGTGATAGTGGTTGAGGAATGAAACATTTGAATGAATGTTGTGACGAGATTTTCTTATTTAATGGAAGTGATGTATTCTTAACCAGGACATAATTATTCCATGATGGTCCATCGTTAGGTAATCACAAATCACCGTACTATAGATATCACTGGGGTAAAGCTGATGACCGTAACTAAATTATGGTCATCCCAAGATGGCGGACATGAAATTAGGTAAGAATCTTTTTTGTCGATTAAATTGTTTCTATAATGTATTATAAATGACACATGCATTAGTACGATAGTAATCTATGAACTTTTCACAAGGTGATCACAATTACGACTGAAAAATGTATATGAAAGAGAAAATCTGATTTTAAAAAATCGCTAAGATGACCGTAACTGAAAACTGCAATTACGGTCATCTCAGTTTTCAGTTACAGTCATCTTATCAATATTTTTAAATCGGATTTTCTCTTTCATATACATTTTTCAGTCGTAATTTGTGATTTCCTTGAAATAAGTTCATAGATTACTATCGTACCAATGCATGTGCTATTTAAAATACATTACTGAAACAATTTAATCGACAAAAAAGATTCTTACCTAACTTCATGTCCACCATCTTGGGATGACCATAATTTACAGTTACGGTCATCAGCTTTACCCCAGTGAGATATAAGTTTTTTCTATTGTAGACAAATGTATTCTTGACCAAGACAGATTCATTGGTAACCCTTTGTTAGAAAGGAACAAGAAGCCAGGAAGATATTACAAGCCATTGTCAGTGAGGTGTCATAACTGTAATGAAGTAGGACATTTATCTAAAGTTTGCCATAAACCCAAGGTACTGATAATATATTTTGTATTAAGAGTTGTCTCCCTCTTTCTTATAAGGCCACCCCTTCTTACAATGACAAAGTAGTCCTATGAGAAGGGTGACCTCTCTTGAGACGAACAATTTAGTAGTATTTTACTATCTCAGTGCATCTGAAATCTGACCTGACCAGAGGGATGGCCTCTTATAAGGGGAACAATTTAGTAGTATTGTAGAAATCCCATTTTTGATGTTCATTGCCTCCATGTGTTTTCATTTTTCATCGCTAAAATTTTGACGGACTTCATCCGTTTCTTACACATTTTGGACATGTCACGCTTTTCTAACATTTTCGGCAGCTCATTTGAGTCCTCACCTAACTATTCATTACGTTTTCCCGTGTTCAACCAATTTATATTAGCGATATTTAGTGGAACTTGATCAGAGTTTGTCATTTTTACATCCAGCATCGCCATTTATATGTAAATTTATTTGTGTACTTGTGTAATATCACTTCCATTTTTTACTGTGAGAAACACAAATTTGAATGATAAGATAGAGAGTTGTCATATTCTTATGAAATATAAATTTTTAAATAATCAAACTGTACAAGTTAGTGAGACCTCTACTCTGTATAACAAAGGAGTAGCAGACAAAAAGTTTTTTGTATCGGATGGTATCCATTTGTCCAATCAGGGACTAAAAGTTTTTATTTCTAATTTGAAATACCATATGCGTAGATCTCTTGGTTTAGAAACTACTTTTCAGAAAAAGAGGTTTGCTCAAGGTAAAGGTAGAACTAATGTACATGGTTCAGATAGCAAACAATATGAGCAGTCACTGTCTACGCAGTCATTTTCTCCAAATCAGAATTATGGCTACATGTTCCCACCTCAGTTTAACTATGGATTTCCACAATTCCCAGCTTTTGGGAACCCCCATTTTTCCCACAAAGATAGTATTATTTGCTTTATGATGTAATGATTATACATTTTGGTATTAAGTAATACTTTAGTAAAGTATGTAATTATTGTTAGAATTTTGTCATGCTACATGTTACACTAAAGAATAAATATGTGGTTACAAATGTCTTCATTGATAGCTTACTGTTATAACATATGAAATATAGAGTACAAATCTCAAAGCAAATGAATATAAAATTTGCTGTTTTTTGATATTTGTTTTGATTAGTGTTCTGATAAAATTTTTGATTTATTTTCTCTCTATCTTTCATTAATAATAAGGGGAAAAAGAAAAAAAAAAGAATCAATAATATCTTGACATCTTTATAATTGAAATAAAAGAATATTTAATTTACTTGTTAATTGTAGTGAAATATTGAGTTTTGATACAGAATATATGGTTCAGTAATGATAGCCATATGCAATTTAACAAAATACATGTATATTTGACAACTGATCAGTGATCATATGTGAACAATCATTATGACAATTGTGTTGGTAATGTTTCTTCTTTTTATTAATGCAATGCCAATGCTATTCATTCAAATTTGCAAGAAAGATCATATGTAACTATTTACAACTACAAAGAATGTGATAAACATATTGATTATATTTAATAACAACCTAAAAAGAATTGATATTTTAACTTGATGTGTTTATAAAAAAAAAAAGAGTTATCTTTCTTGGGCCTGAAAATTATATATTATTTGGTCTGTGTAGTTAGTTGATCAGTATGTTACATTCATTTACCATTATATATCTGTTTGTTTTTTTACTTTAATATGTGTTTTTTCTTTAACTTGGGGTGTATTCATCAATTGATTGGAATTACAATAACCAATGGAAAAAAGGTCTTTGCATTTAGCATGTTGGAATATAAATGGTTTTAAGGTTAAAGGTTTTATCAAGTACAGTGACCCAGAATTTATTAATGAAATTAGTAATAAAGATATTGTATGTCTCCTGGAAACACATTGTTCATTGCAAGATTCATTAACTCTGCCTAATTATAGAAGTGTTCACCTAAATAGACCCAAAAATAAAAAAACCAACAAGATATCTGGAGGAATCTCTGTATTTGTTAGGTCAGAAATTCGACCAGGAATAAAGTTTTTAGAACATAGAAGTGACGATTATATTTGGCTAAAACTTTGTCATAATTTTTTTGATACTAATAATGATATTTATTTATGTTTCTTATTTTTTATAACCCACCAGAAAATTCTTCATATACACAGTCATTTGAAAATGACTTGTTTGGGTTAATAGAAAATGATATTTCACTGTTTTCAGAAAATGGTAGTGTTATTATTATGGGAGATATGAATGCAAGAACTGGCAATGAATCTGATTTTATTGAAAATGAATTTCACAACCAAAATATTCCACTTTTTGAAAATTATTTACCTGATTCTGATATTATCGACCGTTTCAGCAGGGACCATACCATTTTACCTAGAGGCAGAGTTCTAAATGATATCTGTATACAAACAGGTTTACGTATTCTAAACGGTAGATGTGCTGGTGATCTTACTGGTAATTTAACATGTCATAACTATAGAGGTAGTAGCACTGTGGATTATGGGCTGGTATCTGAGGGCTTGTTGAAAAAAGTTATATTTTTTACAGTACATAAATTTTTACCAATTTTTTCAGACCATAGTCAAATTTCCTTATTGTTACAGGTTAATTGTAAATATGATTTTAACTGGGGGCAGTTGAGGCCAGTACCTGTGCGATATAGGTGGAATGAACAATCATCTACTTTGTATCAAGAAGCTCTGGCATCTAAGTGTTTACAGGAAAAAAATTAAGATTATTAATAGCACTAATTATCAAGAAAATACAGATAGATTAGTTGAAGATTTAAATTATGTTCTATGTGAGGCAGCTGATGTAGCTATGTTGAAGAAGTCTTCAAAAGTTAATAAAAAAAAAAAACAGAAATAATACCAGTATAAGCAAAAAGCCAGCTTGGCATGATGCATCTCTTATTTCATTAAAAAGAAATCTTGATCAGAAACAGCAGTTATTTCATAAATTTAGTAGAGATCCTGTGGTGAGAGGATCATTTTTCAGTGCCCTTAAATACTTTCGTAAAGTAAGAAAGAAGAAAATAAGACACTATTACAGCTCAATCATTGAGCAATTAGATACATTATTAGAAAATAATCCCCAAAAATATTGGGAAATATTGGGTAATTTAATCCATGCTAATAAGCCTGATAATTTAGAAATTTCCTCTGACCAATGGTTTGATTATTTTAAAGGTTTAAACGAAAAACCAATAAGACATTCCTTAGACATTTTTAATAAATTGAAAGAATTAGAACAAAACAAAGTATATACAGAACTTGATAACATTATCACAGTAAAAGAAATCTCAGATTCTATAGGATCTCTTAAAAATAATAAATCTAGCAGCTTTGATTCAATCCTAAATGAAATGCTAAAAAGTGGTCAAACTTTTATTATTGAGATACTTCATAAATTATTTAATTCTATTCTAAGTAATGGGAGTTTCCCAAAAATCTGGGCAAAAGGAATCGTAGTTCCCATATTTAAAAACGGTACCCTGCCAACTATAGAGGATTGACCATTGGGAGTAATGTTTGTAAACTATTTACTAAAATTTTAAATATACGTCTTGATAAATTTTGTATAAAAAGACAGTTAATATGTAATGAACAGATTGGTTTTTCTAAAGGTAAATGGACCAGTGATTATATTTTTGTACTTAAAACTTTAATTGATAAATATTGCCAGCAAGGTTCAAAACGTCTGTTTTCATGTTTTGTTGATTTCAGACGTGCCTTTGATACAGTTCGTCATGAGGAGCTTTTTTATAAACTACGCACTAGTGGCATAAGTGATCTTTTTTATAATGTGATTAAAATATGTACCAAAATATTGATTTATGTGTAAAAGTTGACTCGCAATATGTAAGTGAATCTTTTTACTCTCATATAGGTGTTCGTCAGGGTGATAACTGGACACCCAATCTTTTTAAGTTATTTATAAATGATCTTCCAGATATATTTGACAATAGTTGTCAGCCAGTTACCTTAGATGTTTCAAAATTAAGTTGTCTTATGTATGCAGACGATGTTATTTTACTCTCTGAAACCTCAGAGGGGCTTCAATTGTTTAGATAAACTGCATAAATATTGTGAAGTATGGGGACTTCAAGTAAATATCAAGAAAACAAAATCCATGATATTTAATAACATAGGTAGACTTGATCCGATTAAATTCACTTATAACAAAAATATTGTCGAAAACATAAGAAAATATTCATACCTTGGAGTTGTGTTTAGTAACTCGGGTAGTTTTACTGAGGCGATAAAAGAGCTCTATCAAAAAGGTCTTAAGGCTTACTTTAAATTTCGTAAGTGCTTTGAGCACCATAAACCAAAAATAAAAACTCTTTTACACGTGTTTGATCATACAATCAAACCAGTCCTCTTATATGGAAGTGAAATCTGGAGTACATTCTCAATTGAGAAATTAAATAAGTTAAAAGACTCCTATTTTAATAAACTGTGTGGTGATTTAATTGCTGAAAGACTTCATGTTAAATTCTGCAAATATGTATTAGAAGTCAATCGTCGTTCAACCAATATAGCAATAGCTGGTGAACTGGGCAGATATCCATTATTTTTAGAAGTAATTTTAAATATGATAAAATATTTTATTCATCTTTCTAATCCTATTTGTACTGGTCTTGTTGCTGAAGCTTTTGAAGCATCCAGAAAATTACATCTTGATAATAAAAGATCCTGGTATAGAAATATTACTGAAGTTATAGATTATTTTGGTATGGATAAATGTAAAATATTTAACCTTAAATCCACTCTAAAAAAATATATATTCCAGTGTCTTTGTATGAATTACAAAAATACCTGGAAGAATGAGCTATTTAATGATAAAAGACATAATTCATGTGGTAATAAACTTAGAACATATAGATTATTTAAAGATCAGTTTGTTTTTTAACCTTATCTGAATTGGGGAACATATAACCAGAGAAAAATTTTAACTAAATTTCGTATTAGCTCACATAAACTTGAGATTGAAAAAGGAAGATATATGAATATTCCAGCTGAACAAAGAATATGTAGATTGTGCAAGCTAGATGTGGAAAATGAGATCCACTTTCTTTTGGAGTGTCCCTCACTAACCAACACTAGGAGGGAGATTCTGGATCAAATTGAATCTCGCTTTACTAACCTTAAATTTTTGAACATTAAAAGTAAATTTGTCTGGCTTCTTTCAGCAGATGATCACTACATTTATAATCAGTTATATGCTTTATTAACAAAATTATATAATAAGAGAAATGATATTTTAAGCTAAAATACCCACTAATTAGGGATAATAATACTTAGTAAATTATTAAATAACATTTTTTTAAATTTTTTTATGCATCATGCTGCTACTAATTGTTAGTACTAGAACTCTGCCTTAATTAAATTTGTGGATTGAATGGGTTTCTGTGCATGGTAAAACTAAAATACAACCATTACAACTATCTTTCTAACTAAATGTGATTTTAATTTAATTTTGTTTGTATTGTCCTACCAATGAAAATTATTATATCAATCAATTGTATACTGTGATTTTATTGATTATTCTGCTCAATGTGGGCGTCTTGATTGACAATAAAGCATTTGTTTGTTTGTTTGTGTACGTGACCTTGTGTATTCTAGGTCAGTCATGATCAGCATCTCAGCTGTGTTTTAAAAGTTGTGTAGAGTAAATTGTTGTCAGTAATAGCGAGATGCCGAGTATGAATATATTTATTGTATTAAAAAGAATTATATTTTTATTGTAAACTGTAGATAAATGATTTTTGTATTCCGTACGTATGTTTTCGGAAGGTTATTAATTCATCGTAATTCGCCTTATCGGGGATTATTTTTCAGTCAAAATCTAATGTTTACCTTCGTTGCTAGGACCGTTGCCCCGATAGGTTTTCGTCGGGAAAGGGACTTTTTTTCTTTCCTGGGTATATAAAGGGAATTGGCAGACGTCATAGCACGGAGAGTCGCACTTCAATCGTTCCACAGTCTTCAATTTTAGTAGTTTTCAGTAGTCAGCAGTGGATCGCTAGTCATCGGTTAGTTTATTTACGTCTGACATGGACGTTATACATTTTAAGGAAAAGGGTATTTCCCTTCATTTTGGCTATTTTTCTACATCATAGCTAATGTTTTCTTAGCTTTGTGTAGCTAAATTGTATTTGTTGTACATTTTGGATTTTATTTCAACAAGCTATGTTTTCTAGTTTTGTTGACAAACTTTGCTAGAGTTATTTAATTTCTAAAGTTAGATTTTATTTGGATTTTCAATCTGGGCTAATGTTTTCTTATCTTTCAAGAATCTTGTAAAATCGAGATGTTTACAGAGATAGAGAGCCTGCAAGGACCGACAACTGTGTATGGGAGATTGATCTTACGTAAGTTTTAAAAAAGAAAAAAAAAGTGATTCAATTAAATTCTAAAACTTTGCAGACAGGTTTTATCAAGTCATTTACCAAAGGGTAACTATCAAGAACAGGGAGGGGTAGTTATGGCGTTTAGCACCATTTCAACAATATACAGTTATATCGTGGCAGTCGGTTTTATTGATGAAGGAAACCAGAGAAAACCACCAACCTGTCACAAGTTACTAACAAACTTTATCACATACTGTTGTATCACAAGAATATTTTGTTATGCATCATATGTATGTACATAACTTCTCAGATGTTCTCCATTTTAGATTGCAATAAGTTTGCTATAGTTGTATTGATCAATACATTGAAGTTTTGGAATCAACAAAAGAAATGCAGTTTATCATGCAGTCGTGTGATTTTGGGTACTAATAAAGGGTCAAATAAACTTTAGTTTTATTTAGTCATGGACTCAATCAAGCGTTTCCGGTACCTGCAGCCATGATAGAACACACTCTTGACATTTTCTATGACAGGACAAGTAGTAAAGGTGACCTTTAAATACAGGTGACCACATGGACAAGTTTGACTGTAATATCATTGTTGTGTTTTACTGTTTGTTAGGGAGTGCCCTGAAATATGGAGACAGTTTCACTTGACTGTAATATCATTGTTGTGTTTGATTTAGGAGTGCCCTGAAATATTGAGAGTTTCACTTGACTGTAATATCATTGTTGTGTTTTACTGTTTGTTTTAGGAGTGCCCTGAAATATGGAGACAGTTTCACTTGACTGTAATATCATTGTTGTGTTTGTTTTAGGAGTGCCCTGAAATATGGAGACAGTTTGACTGTAATATCATTGTTGTGTTTGTTTTAGGAATGCCCTGAAATATGGAGACAGTTTCACTTGACTGTCATATCATTAGCTCACCTGACCCGAAGGGTCATGTGAGCTATTGCTATCACTGGGCGTCCGTCTGTCGTTAGCTTTTTGCATTTTAATCAACTCCTCTAAAACCACTGGGCCAATTTGAACCAAACTTTGGTGGAATGGTCCTTGGGTGGTCCCCTTTCAGAATTGTGTCCGACAATCTCCCCCGCCAACCAAGATGGCTGCCATTACTAAAAATAGAAAATTCGGCAAAAAATCACTTAAAAATTTTCTTCTCTGAAACTGCTGGGCCAATTGGGCCCAAACTATGCTGGAATGGTCTTCAGATGGTCCTCTTTGAGAATTATGTCCGACGACCCCGGCTGCCAACCAAGATAGCCGCCGTTACTAAAAATAGAAAATTTTGCAAAAAAATCACTTAAAAATTATCTCCTCTGAAACTACTCGGCCAGTTGGGCCCAAACTATGGTGGAATGGTCTTTAGGTTATCCCCTTTCATAATTATGTCCAACGACCCTGGCCACCAACCAAGATGGCTGCCATTACTAAAAATAGAAAATTGGGCAAAAAATCACTTAAAAATGATCTTCTCTGAAACTGCTGGGCCAATTGGGCCCAAACTATGGTGGAATGGTCTTCAGATGGTCCTCTTTCAGAATTGTGTCCGACGAATCCGGCTGCCAACCAAGATGGCCACCGCTACTAAAAATAGAACATTTGGCAAAAAATCACTTAAAAATTATCTCCTCTGAAACTGCAGGGCCAATTAGGCCCAAACTATGGTGGAATGGTCTTTAGGTGATCCCCTTTCAGAATTTTTTCCGACGACCTCTGTCGCCAACCAAGGTGGCTGCTGTTACTAAAAATAGAAAATTCGGCAAAAAATCACTTAAAAATTATCTTCTCTGAAACTGCTGGGCCAATTGAACCCAAACTATGGTGGAATGGTCTTCAGATGGTCTTCTTTCAGAATTGTGTCCGACGACCCCGGCCGACAACCAAGATGGCTGCCATTACAAAAAATAGGAAATGCGGGGAAAAAATCACTTACAAATTATCTTCTCTGAAACTGCTGGGCCAATTGGGCCCAAACTATGGTGGAATGGTCTTCAGATGGTCCTCTTTGAGAATTGTGTCCGACGACCCCTGCCGCCAACCAAGATAGCTGCTGTTACTAAAAATAGAAAATTTGGCAAAAAATCACTTAAAAATGATCTCCTCTGAAACCGCTGGGTCAAATGGGCCCAAACTATGGTGAAATGGTCTTTAGATGGTCCCCCTTCAGAATTATATCCGACAACCCCGCCCGCCAACGAAGATGGCGGCCATTACTAAAAATAGAAGATTCGCAAAAATTCACTTACAAATTTTCTCCTCTGAAACTGCTGGGGCAACTTTGAGCCAGGTGAGCGATTACAGGCTCCTAGGAGCCTCTAGTTGTTGTGTTTTACTGTTTGTTTTAGGAGTGCCCTGAAATATGGAGACAGTTTGACTGTAATATCATTGTTGTGTTTGTTTTAGGAGTGCCCTGAAATATGGAGACAGTTTGACTGTAATATCATTGTTGTGTTTGTTTTAGGGGTGCCCT
>MJUT01044642.1:8187-26250 GCA_002080005.1 Gigantidas platifrons | reverse complement strand
TCAATTTTCTTGTTAAGTTCATGATCGTAAAGATACGCAAGATCGCCTATTAAAAACTGCAATTGATTCAAGGGCGACAACTCCGAGAACCATACGTTTACAGTGGAAAATAGACTTTCATGAATATAGGATAAAGTTTTTTCGCGCGTTCGTTGATACGCTGAGCATTCTAACAGTACATGGGGTATTGTTTCAGATGTATTCAAATCACAAAGTTGACACTTATCCGTTTCCGTTAATTTCATTCTTGATAAAGTCGAATTAAGTGGAAGACAATTTAATCTTGCCAACAGTTTTAATCTTGACTGTTTAAAGTCCCCAATATTTGATAAATATGGTTGTTTTCCTTTAAGAATCATGAAACATTGGTAAAAGTTTAAAGAACTTTTTTCCATAATTCCGGTATTTATAATTTCAACCGACTTTCTACCGAAAAGATTATTAAATGTATTAATATGTCCGTCTATATAGTGTGGGAGACCGGACGAGGTCAAAATATCATTAATATAGCTTAAGTATCCCCAACCGTTGGAGGATGACACTTTGAGCTCTTCCATAACTATCTTACAAAGACGATTGTCAGGTAAGGAGTCAAATCGAGCAAATTAATAGATTCTTTGTCTATCCATAAAACTGTTAACCGACTCCCAACCAAATTCAGAAAGGAGGGCACATTTTGGAATATTCATTTTTGTATTTAAAATCACTTTGCCCACTTGATATTGCCAACTTTCAAGCATTTCGTGACATGCCTTCGAAGAAGGGAACCATACAGAACAGCCATACGTGATGGATGGTCTCACCACTGAAGTCCATAGCGCATCGCCAAAGTTTACACGATTGAAATTACCATGTTCACCGAGAACCCTAACAATGTAATTCAGTTTTTTCGTGAAATTTTCTTTGACATATTTTTCGATGTGGTAAGATATCTTAAGTGTTCTTGAAAAATATATTCCCAAGTATTTGTATTCATTTACTTCTTCCAAACAGTCATCGCCTAGACACCATAATTTGTCTTTATCTATTCTTTTACCAACTACCAGAACTTTGGATTTTGATACATTAAATTTTAAATTCCATTTCGTAACGAAAGCTGAAGCAATGTCAAGAAGACTTTGTAAATCTTTTTCAGATTTGCCGATGAGAACAATGTCATCAGCGAAAAGTAGACAATTTATTAATTCTCCTGCTAAGTTTATACCAAGACCCTTTTCTTTCAACATTGATACAAGATCTGTCATCAAAATAGAGAATAAAGTTGGGGATAATATACAACCCTGGATTTTTACAACCCTGGTTTTTTTTTTTACAAATCCAGGGTTGTATATTGTCATATCCGCATGGTAAGAAAATGAATGGTTATGGGTCATGCGCTTTGTTTATTAATATCTGACTTCCGTGGTCCGCCAAAGTAGATCATATTCTATCTCCAGATTCACCTAAATTAAAGGAAAAGGCCATGGTCTTAACAAGTTAGCGTGAAAATTTAAATGACAGTAAATAAAAGACATTTGTATTAATGGATGTTAAAAATAGTATACCGTAAGGTAGAATTTGGTCATTGAAGTTGCCTGTTGTACCAAATAATGGGGATCGCCATTTTTCAAAAATCTCCAATGTGGAGGAGACAAAAGCCTGAAAAGGGGCGTATCCATTCTCGGATTATACCTTCCCGTTACGTCACGCAGTCGGTATCGTATATTATATCAGCATTGATCAGTTGCAAATGTAAATCGTAAAATAACATGGTATATATTTATCTTTTGATATTTACAAAATCATTATGACTTCATGTTAAGCATTTTATTGCACTAACGAAGGGAAAGNCATGTAGCTGCAGTTAAGATTTTAGCTCATTTTGACTTATACTAAAGCAGTAATGGACAATTGAAGAAATTTCTATTTCTTAGTAACAGAAGTCATCTTGAATGGAGGGCAGAGCTGTCGGACACAATTTTAAAAGGGACCCACACAAATGTGATCTTTTATCAAAATATGCCTAATTTGCATAATCGGTATAAATCAACTGAAAGAAAATTTTCACAGAAATACCCGGAATATATGTTGAACTACATTTTGACTTATACTAAAGCAGCAATGAACAATTAAAATTTCATCCCCAAAATTAGAACGATATACATTTATAAACATTGTATTGCAGTTGATCTGATATTAAAACATAGCCAAACGGGCACGATGTTGGGAAGAGTCAGATACATGTTATTTATTCAACTAACATGATACGACTGAGTGACGTCACATGAAGAGGTGTCATGGCCGCTTACACTACGACAGGAAATTCCAAATATTCATATTTCTAATTGGGTATATTAATGTTAATGAAGGTGTTTTTTTTTTAAATAATAAGTTATTTACGAATAACAAGTTATAATGAATTGAATTAAAACAACTTTTCAACTGACTGGTCTTTTCCTTTAAGAAATGCGCCCCTGTTTATATCGTATAACCTGTTCAACAATTTCAAATATTCCTTAAATATTATAAATACATGTAGATCTATTTGTTTAACCATTTTAAGGTATATTTAAAAAAAAAGATTCAAAACAAATATTACAAAATCAAATTGAAATTTCAGGAAATGTGTAAATAGGTGTAAAATTGATTGATTGATTGATGTTAAATAAATAAATAAATAAGTTTTATTAAGAGTCGGCATGGTTAAAACAACATACAAACATAAGTTCTGTTGAGCTTTTAACCGACATACACAGACACAAAATAAATAACAAATAGCAAGCAAGCAACATACAACTAAAATACAAGACTAAGTTAGTACTACATGTAAAAATACTAACAGTTAATATTTAAGATAAGCAAAAAGCAGGTTAAAAGCTGATGTTTAACGTCCAGCGAACAATTTTTCAGCTATAAACTCCGGCAGCTCACTCACAAACTTTACATAAAGTCCTTCAGTTTGTAAGTGAGCTGCCGAAGTTTATACATAGATAATTTCCTAAAAAACAGTGTTTAATCCTATAATATGGTTGCCTGTGTTTTTTGTTTATTGGGAGAAATACGGTAAGAATTTAAGATCTCGTTTTTCGATAATGGACGATATTTTGACGTCATGAATTTGAAATTCATCATGGCGGACAAAATGTTCTTTCTTAGGTAGGTATGTGAAATAAATAGCCGCCTATCGATCAATTCACTCTGCTGATGATTGTGCACAACTTCACTTAACCTTTCATGAATATAGTCCTCGGTTAAAGGATCTTGACTAATTTTGCAACAAAATATAATGGATTTTTGGCCAAAAATACCGATAGAAATATAAATAAGTTGAAGTTGAACAACCACCTGCTGTCAACAATGAATGACTCATGACAGTTCTAATGGAAATATAAATATTTATAATGACAAGAACGGAAAGCATATAAACTTGAGTTTATGTCTTTTAATAAGCATATAGTTAATCAGTTTTAAAGAGTCAATTACATTTTGGAAACATCGATGATTGAGTTGGTAATAAATTTTCGGAATTAAATTTCTGTTTCATTTCTCATGTATCACTATCAGGTATTGCATATATTGAAGTTACCCACCATAAAAATAAGTAACTTGTCACTTGATATTATAGTATACCCGAGTTGTAAAGTTATTGGTGCTATCTACAAACAATCTCGACACCCCTTTTCAGTAGTATTTTACGTGTACAAGCAAGTCTTCATATATATTCCCATTGTAAGTTCATGTTAACTGTATCTCTTATCAGTCTGTTTTGTTTTTATATTGACCATAGAGGTACAGATTTTACATCTTTGTACAGAGCTCCAGATAAGCTGCGTATTTGCGTTTTTTACGCTATAAAAACGAGTAAAAACGCATGTATTATCAGATCAGAGTGTACACATTACGCATACATATTGCTGTGTAAGCAAACTTTGCAAATTCGGCGCGTACTTGTACGTTTAACGATAATAAAAAATACATTTTTGTCTTTGAGAGATTCCCCGTAATTACTTCCCTTTATACTTTTCGAAGGAGAGAGCATATACATCCGAGGGGTACCGAATGTTTGCCTATCTAAGCATCGATGTCAAAACTGANAAAGTTTGCTTATGATTATGAATGATTATGAATAAAATTATAAATACAGTTTTTATCTTCATTCATCATATGAAACACTACTTCAGACAGAAATGTAAACAAATGCATATTGAAATGGGATGCAGTTGGTTCAATACTGAAACAAACAAAAGGAAAACATCAATAAACAATGAAAACACGCATCAAATATGTCGATAAAAAATCTCCAGTTATGAGACCAAATCTCCAGCCAAAAATTTGCAAATCTCCAGTTGTAGCATAGCAACTTTATCACATGTATGTCTTGTACGCTTAACGATAATAAAAAAATACATTTTTGTCTTTGAGAGATTCCCCGTAATTACTTCCCTTTATACTTCCTTTCGAAGGAGAGAGCATATACATCCGAGGGGTACCGAATGTTTGCCTATCTAAGCATCGATGTCAAAAGATATCTGATTGGATGTTTACGATAAATCATCCAATCGCGGTCAATATTACAAATCAATGCGGTGTTCCTTATAAGGAGTGGTTTACGTAATAAGTAAGAATTAAACGAAAGTAAATTTGGGAACATGTTCTTCTTGAAAATGAGCAAGAACATGAATTTAGCGCGCTACTAAGCGCAAGAGCGCTCCGGAAAATTCTATACTTAAGTTCCTGACAGTTTCATCTAGTGACAGTATAGTTAAAAGGAATCATTGATGACATTATCAAAACAGCTGTGAATATTGTCGAAGTTGATGAGCAAAAAACGAAATATTTACAACATTTTATTAATAAACATGACACAATCGTGTCAAATTAAACAGAGATATGCATTTCACTTGCATCCTGCGTTTATTGAATAACACTTGTGTCAAACAAAAGTGTACATGTAAGCAATCTTTTCTGAAGTAGAGAGTACAACAAAGCAAAGGAAATATACAAATACCCATCATTTTCAAAAGTAGGGGGTAATTACAGACCCTGGATCGTATAAGTTTACACTATGCACGAAACGCAAACGAACGAAAAACGCAAACTAAACGAACGGAAAACGAACGAACGCTTCACACGAACGACACGAAAAACGCACGATATACGAAATGAACGCACGATACACGAAACGAACGCACGATACACGAAGCGAACGCACGATACACGAAACAAACGAACGATACACGAAACGAACGCACGATACACGAATAGTATCGTGTTATTATTTGAATGACTTTTGTGCAAATTGATGTGATGAACTTCTGTAATCTTACATTTTATAAGCAAGTTATTTATATAAATGATAAATTAGTCGGTAAAGTAATATGATAATACAATTTATAATGAATAGTTTATACTACCAATGTGTTTAATAATTATATTTATGATTAAATTTTAAATCTCATATTATATATTTGACTTCCAAATATGACTTTCTATTTATATAATTAAACAAAATTTATATTTATCTAATTATATAATTATACAGAATTTATATTTATATAATTATATAATTATACAGAATTAATATTTATAATTATTCGGATTCTGAATTGACAATTCCAACCAGACATAGGTGTATCAGTTATTTTCTCGGTTAAGCTGTCCGAGAGGCGTGTGGCTTCAAAAGGTCATATAATTGTTAATTAGGATGAAATTACAAATATAAGAGTTGACATTTCACACCTGCAGTGCATGTATTTCCCAGGTAAAACTGCCAGAGGCGTTTGTTTACATACATGTAGATGATTTCTTGTTCGTTTCGTGTATCGTTTGTTTCGTGTATCGTTCGTTCGTATTTCTTTTCGTGTATTAGTCTAATTAAACTGGCGAACGATACACGAAACGAAAGAATAAATTACACGCACGAAACGCAAACGAACGGAAAATGAAAAACGAACGAACGATACATGCAAACGAAACGAACGAAAAACGCAAACGATACGAAATATTTGTTAAGTTAAACGATCCAGGGTCTGTACCCTTTGGACTTCAAAATTATCTGGAGCTCTGTTTGTAAGCTTACTGAATAACGACTAACTGATGTCGACCAGTCGTAAATTGATACTGCATGTATATTATATTCCTCGTAGTTCATTTTGAGGATGAGTTAAGAAATATGTATTTTAAGGACATAAAAATAGATATAGAAAGGTAAATAACTATGTAAGGTTGTATTTAAATATTTATTGAAGCTAGTTCAGTAACAGTGTCAATTTACTTAATCGACATGAAACTAGAGTACCTGAAAGGTCCGACCTTGGGTGAATCTAGCTCTGTAAAAAAATACTACAGTCAAATCTGTATAAAAAGGCAAATTTTTAACACTACATCCATTTCAACCGCATCGGTGGGGTAATGGTTAGCATGCTCGCCTCGAGTGCGGTAGATCGTGGGTTGGAGTCCCGGTCGATTCAACCCAAAGACTATCAAATTTAGAATTAGTATTTGTTGCTTCTCCGCTAAGCACACAGCATTAATGAGAAAGAGTAAAGACAGGTTGGCTCGGAATCAGGATAATGTATCCGAGTCAACATGTCTGTCCACTGAATTTTGTTTCAGTGAACTGGCACTAAAAAATTCAACTAGGCGTGTTGGTCTAGTACAAAGCCGACCTCATCCTCATCATCTCATTCAAAATGAACTTGTTCTCTCCATGATATACAATGTAGCTGAAAAATTGCTGAATTGGCATTAAACAACAATCACTCACAGTCACTTGCATCCGTTTCCACTGAAAATAATTTTATAGGCAAACATCAACGATGTATAAAATCAGTTGTTGAAATAGTTGAGGCGAGTCAGAATGAAGAGATACCATGGACACTGTCAATAAATTCATATTATGTTTATTGATAAAATGGCCGGTCAGTAGAATTCTCATGAAATACCACACCAAGTTGCATTTGCAGTCTGTAAAGCATCTAAGGCAAAAAAAAAAATGTGTGTTTACGGTCACCCGACTGACCCTATTTTTCAGCTGCCGACCCTAACTTTTATTATCGGCAATTATTCGACCCAAATTTTTGTTAACGACCCTATCAATATTTACACAGAATTTGGATATCCATTTTTGTTGTTTAATCAGCAGCAATGTTTTATTTATTCAGCCGCTAGCTTTTTGTTGAAATTGAGAGCAAAGAAGGTAGAAAATCTGCGTAACTCGTCATAAAACAGCTTCAACAAATGACAGCTTAGCGAAAATTTTGAAAATGAAATACCGGAATCGGATTCCGATACCTGGAACGACTATTTCCAATAAATGCCGACCGACCGACCCTAGATTTTTTTGACATGTGACCGTAAACACACATATTTTTTTTGGCTTAAATGACTATATATGTACATGTATTAAAAATTAAATTCTCTGTAAAAAATGTCAAAAATACAAAGACTTCTATAGACAGGAGTATGTAATACCTAACAGAAAACAAGCTGTACTATTCAGTTTCAAAAATGAGGAGTACATACAGTTAGCTCAATGCGAATGGATTCTCCCACTCCAAAATCTGTGGAATTTCTTGGTGTAAAACTGAAATACACCGATATCCACCGAAAAAATCTTGGTGTATCTTTGGAGCATTTGATCATAAATCAGCAGGGTTTCTCACCTGAATCGGTGGGCCGCGGTAAAATTGATGGTTTTAATCCCATTGATCTATGCCGCTTTCTCCACAGGATACAACGTGAAAGGCGCTAGAAAATCAATGCATCAATCGTGTATGTTCAGGTTTTGACTGATTTGAAATACACTAGCGAAGCAAATTCTTTTGTGTATTACACAAAAAATCGCACGAGCGCAAAAGGTAAAATTTTGTCATTTTAAAGTTGTAAGAGTGCTACTGGTTTGGATAAATAACGCAATAGATGGTCATGTAACATGTGTAACATCCTAATCAGATTAACTACCGGAGGCATTTAAACATTTTTATTACTCTAGACGACCATAAACCATGCGGTGTTGGGTGGATCAGCTTGGGAGGATTTTGGGAGCAAAATCTGAAATTAACGGCGGCACACCGATATTCACCGAAATCGGGGGAAAACGATAGAGAATACATTCGCGTTGAACTAACTGTACATCATTGCATGTACAGACAAAAAGTTATATCAGTATCACTACATTTGTAAGAAGAGTGATACGTCTATCACAGTGATTTATCACGCTTTGTCTCTGACTGCAGTGTGGGAAACAAGTACTCACCAAAATGAAATAGAGCTCGCCATGTTTGGCGAGTGACATTTTTTTCAAACTCGCCAACAAATACCAAATAAACAATACAATAATGTTCAACAATTTATTTTGCAGATTTTGACAAGTCATTAACTTGGTCAAAAAGGATCAACACTCTCTTAAGAGCTGCATTGATCTCTTATTCCTCAATTTCGTTGTCTTCTTTTCATCAAGTACGGAAGCACAGACTTTTAAGTTTTAATATTTGTATGTCAAATCTGGTTACGACACATATTTAACTTTTTGTTTTCGTGTAGGTTTTCGCTACGAATTCGTTTTAAATATTTCAAAACCAAATTATTGTATTTGCATTAATTTTAAAAGTCATCACATCTTTTTGTAATGAAACAATATTTCATTTAATCGTGAAATCGACCTTGGCAAAATTATGCGGGTCGGGATTGTACACTTAATTTTCTGTAGACAGAAAGTGTCATGATCTCCAACGTTGGAGGTAAAGATAGATAGAGATACATTGACGGAATGTTTTCTTATCGAGCAATGAATGAATGATTAATAAAATGTTGGATAACTGACACATTTAACAGAAAATTTAACTGTTTGGGAGCTATGGTATTTTAAAGCTGTAAACCAGCTATCGTGGCGAGCGTTTTCAAGTTCCTACTCGCCTTACAACTGTTACTCGCCAGACCGGCGAGTATAAAGTGGATTGTACTCGCCACCCGAAATTTCCACTCGCCTTTGGCGAGTTGGCGAGCGGTCGTTTCCCACACTGTGACTGTACTGTACCACCTGCACTTGAACATTATCTGTAGCTCTGGTTGAGTTATTCATCATTAGTATTGTCATTTTTCTGTATGATGTTTTATTTTCTTGCAGGATTTTAAGGTGATTTTTAACAATGCTATGAGAAGCTAAATGCCAGTGGATTTTAACTATCAGGATTGTTCATAATATTATTACTTGTCATTTGACTCATAAAATCTTCCAAAATGTCCACCCTGGATGAGTTTACCCCAGGAGTTACCACCTCGGACACGAGGAAGAGAGTACAGACCCACGCAGATCTGGTAACCTATCTGAGAGATCCATACAGTTCAATATCCTGTTTAGAAATTGATGAATTTATTGGAGGACTTGTAGCCTGGGTTAACTGCAGCAATTATAAGGTTTGTTTACACATATTTTATCAGTACATTCAAATTCACCTCTATTAAGCAGTCACTTGTATTAAAAGGTCATGTCATGTCATAGAAAATTGCATATGAATATGACCTCTTTTAAGATGTCACCTGTCTTAAAAGACCACTTTTTCTTTGTCCCAAAGGCAGGGTTCTACATTAACTTTTTGACCAACTTGTCCATTCGGGCAAGTGCTATATTGATTTTACTTGCTGGAAACTAAACTACTAGCCCGAATTCTAGGTGCCATATATGCATGTAGTCAGGGTTTCCTCTGGGTTGAATTTTTTTTGAGCCAACACTTGAGCCAAGAACTAAATTTTTGAGCCACTTTAAAATATTTTGGGCCATAAATACTTCAAAAATTGTTGGCACTTAAAACGCACATAAATATTAATCATTTATTTATTTTCTTACTGCATACATGTTAAAACAATATAAGGGTACATGTACTTTTTGAAATACAATAGCACAATAATGTTTCAGTTACTATTACAACCATAAAAGACAAATAGATAAAAAATATGATATAACATTCTGTTGTTTAAGTTACTATCATAACCATAAAAGGCAAGTAAGTAAAAACTGTTCTATTTTTTTAAAACTGAGCAAATTCTCCTCTGCTTTCGTGATGACCACCTCCTAAAAGCTTCTATAAAATTAAATGTATTTGCCAATGGCCCCTCCAATGAAATAATCATTAAATTGTATAAATTACAAGTGTTAAGTCTGTTCCTTAATTTTATTTTAATTAAGTTTTATCTAATAAAGCCTCGTTCACATAATTCGGACAGTTTCATTAATTTTCCCGGAGTATTACTTTCAAAAACTAATTTTCCTTTCTGTCCCATTTTAAAAACGTAAAATGGAGTTAAAAATTTCGATGCGTTTAAAACGATAGTGCTGAAATAAATGACAAGTTTCTAAAATTATATGAAAACAATTCACAAACTGACAGAGAGAAGTCATTCACCCGAGACAATTAATTAACACCTTTGTTTGACTTACCTTTTATGTATTTTACAATTTAATTATCCTATCAACAGGTAAACATTACGAACAGCTGATTATCGATTTTCTGTCACTTGATCAGTTCATGGGTAACATTCGAAGCTTTCCGAATAGCGTTATGGGCGTTCCGAAGTAACGAACTAGGAAATGACCGCCACAACAGATGATGAACATTCGAAATCTTTTGCGCCACATTTTTGAGCCAAAGTAAATATTTTATCGCCAAAATCATAGATTTTTCGCCAAATGCGCAAATGGCGCACGCCAGCGGAAACCCTGCATGTAGTGCAGAACTATGCAATCTACAATGACCGTTCATACTCATAGAATAACCTCTCATATTAATTATTTATACTTTATGATGTGGGCATAGTGTTAGTGCATCATTTGGCTATTTTTGTTTGAAAATTTAAGTATAAATTCCTTAGGCCAAATAAAATTGATTGTTGGCTTCCCCTAACATAGGGAAATTTTTAATGGCAGGCAGGCAGGTTTTTTATTTTTTTTTTATTATTATTTTTTTTTAACTCGAGAGATATTGCAAATCAGGGTTTTGCTATCTTTCCCATGAAGGTTAGAAAATATATCATGAATGTTAAATATTTTGCATTTTGATAGATGCGAACCTTTCTGTAAATGAACAGCCAGAATGGTTCCACTGGGTACACCGACGGTGGCCATTTTATACACACTGTACATGGTCATTTTACCGATATTTTAAGCGCTTTGGTGATCTAGATCAATGACCTTGACAGGTGGAAAAAAACATTGAAAAAGCATAGTTGCACTAGAAGTCTTCATCTCCATAAATTTTGAAAATGACTAATTATTTACGATAACAAAAATCTTCATATCACTGAGTTTGAAGACACACGGCCGGTGTTTATTTTATTTATTTTATTTATCAGTAATAAAATATAACGACCTGAACATATCACAGAATCATTTTCACTTGCCTGATCGGACAAGTTGGTGCCGTTTTCACTTGCCCGAAGATGCATTTCACTTGCCCCGGGCAATCGAACAACCGTTAATGTCGAACCCTGCAAAAGTGACCTTTTAATACAGGTTTGACTGTCTGTGTTCGCGCTAAGTGATTGCCACGTCGCCAAATGCTATTCCAACTTGAAAGTGGCTAGAAGATTTTCATTCCCGTTAGCCACGGTGGCGAAAACTAAAATAAAGAAAAGTAATATTAAAGTCATGCGGAAATTCGGTGCGGTTATGTAGTCTTTCCGAAATTCTCACGATAATGATTGGTGTAGCTTTTGATTCCGGGATTTTTAGGTCCGTGTCCGAAATTGATTAATAAAATATAGTTTTTGACCTGGTTCCCCTTCTCGATCAATTATTTTCCTTCGACTCTTGATCAACTATTTTCCAGTTTATTGACATTGGGGAAAAGGCATGGCAAATGCACAGGGACGTTTCGGATTTTTATCAATCCAAATCCGATTGGTATTTAAAATTGTGATCTATTTATAGATATACAATACTTGTGCACTGTCGAAGCTGAGGAGAGCTACTAGTAGCCTCTGGCTGTATGTAATCCTCTTGAAATAAATAAAGAATTAAATTAAAACTGTCGAAGCATATAGGTAATATGTGTATGAGGCTTAGAAACGGGGAAAAAGGCGAGGCTTCACCTTTTCCCGCGTTTCACGCCGAATACACATATTGACCTACATGTGTATATGCTTCGACAGTGCACATGTATTGTATTTATCCTGCAATTTTAACTCGTAAATTAGGAGATAACTGTATTTTATTTGAAAATTTCATGGCATCAATTGGAGATTTGATGGTCTAAAAATCACAAAAATTTTAATTCCGCGAAATGTTGTTGACAACTTTGATACATAAATAACGTGACGTCATATACAGACTTCCAGTTTAAAACGTTAAAAGCAGACTTTTTTGCGATTCGAGTACGCTTCAATTTGGATTAATTTTAACTAAAATAAGTTTTTGAGGTAGGCATTTTAATTATTTTTGTGCATTGTTAATATGACATGTAGGATTTCACGTTTTCAAGATAGCGGATCCTTCCAGTTGATTTCTGATTCTATTTATAACTGACCAATATCAAAAAAAATATTGGGCAAGCTACATTTTTTTTTTTGTATATTTGTCGGTAGATGCTGTCATTGCAGGATAAAACTGTTTACATTGCAGACACATGTGAATGTTAATATTTGTTAATTGTAGAGATATTAACATTAGTTTAAATATGTTTAAGCTAATGTTAATACCTCTGCAATTGAAAAATTTACTTTGAAAGACAGTAGTTTTATTCCATTGGTGCAATTAGCGCAATCTGATAATAATAATTACAGACATTACTTGCAACAGTTTTGACTGTCAGTGTCAATATACGTTTGTGCTATATTTTCATTGATTCCCTAGCTATATAGTTCGAGCGTTGAGCAAATTGGCAGGGTCTTCTATCTTCTGCTGAAGACTACACAAATATGAATAGGAAAAAGGAAAAAAGGGGGGGGGGGCGGCGTGTACATATAAAAATTCACTGGTACATTGTGTATATGCTAGACTCTTAATAGTCAAGTAGACACAAATAAATATTTGACATTAAATAGATGTCCTTTAGGCAATTATGAATAAAAAACACAGAACAAATCAGATCAGGCAGCTTTTTACTAATTACTTCTTTGGTTGAATCCCCCATGTAACATGAGTTCTGAATCACAATTAACAAGGATGACTGAAAAAATGAAGCCATACAGTAAAATAGCGGTGATAAACAATTTGGCTATTTATAGCATCGACGTTCGTAATTATTTCCACGTCTGTTTTGTTGAAAAAAGTAGCTGGCGATTGACGATCATATAGACGTCGATTTTCTACGGCAATCGATTTCTATTGAACACACTGTATATACTATATAGCACTGAATCTTTTATCGGACGGATGCAACAATTTGAAGAGTAGGACCCTTCGCGGATTCTTTCGTACAGGTACGACATTTTGTGAGAGCTATGGTATATGCACAGTGGCTGTCATGGTCGTGATCGCTTGGTAGTTGGATTTACAACAACCTTTGCATGCAGTGCCTATCACCTCTAAGGCTGTGAGTTCGAGTACCTCTCATGGCGAGGTATACTCGATACAACATTATGTGATATAGTTTGTCAGTGACTTCCGACAGATTTCCTCTTGGTAATCCATTTTCCTCCCAATAAAACTGACTGAAATACTGTTGAAAGTGGCATTAAACACCATAACCATGTATATGTACATTTGTATACTGCTACATGTATGTGAGGCCACCCTTAAAAATATGTTCGTTTCCTGCACCCGACCCTCCATTTCACCTATGGGTCGGTAGGTAGGTTTTTTTTTTTTTCTTCAGCAGTGATCAAGCTTCAGCATGTTCAGATGCTGTGTTCATTCATAAATCTGGTTCCTTCAAAGTCTAGCAACAGATTTTGTTCATTTAAAAGTGTAAACCAGTTCCGAACGTAAATTCTGGAACAATATCGGAACTTCCGTTCATGATTTCCGGTAACCAAAAAAAAAAGTCGCAAATCACCCAAAAAATATTTCTAGTCGCAACGTTTTCTAACGGTCGGTCGGGTGCAGGAAACAAACAATTTTTTTATTTTGACTTGATAAAAATACACACACTACCATTCTATTATACAAATTATTGATTCTTAAAAAGAAGACGGTATTAGCTAGAGTTATGTAATACAGGGATAGTTCTTCTATATACATATGTACATGTTAGGTGATGTCTGAATTTAATGATTAATTTAAGACATGATTAAGACCATGTAACCCTTGTCTTATGCTACTGATTGTAAAGACAAATGCTTCATGATTTAAATTTATACACTAATTAAATATCTCCACGAATCTTGACCTTGTATACAATGTGTAGATCTGTTTAAATTAGAATTTAGTTGACTATGATAGGATTAATGATGTTTTTGTCCGAGTGTACTCGTGCATAAAAATAGACCTAAAAAGAAAATTAAATTTACAAGTCAAAGTTTATTACAAACAAAAACTATTTTTGTTGACGAGTTTTACTTATTAAGTGAATTATTTTATTGTAGTTGTAAATTTTGCACACAGCTTGAAATCTTAAATTTTATGAACCTACAGAAACTGGTATTTTTTTTCCATTGAACAATAATTATATAAGCTGTTTAAAATGTCAAGGAATTCAGGCTTGAATCTGGACAAGCTTGAGTTGATATTGAATACATTTTTGTATATTCAGTATGTAATGTCTTGAATTCATAAGTATGTATATATGTAGACAAGAAAAGAAATGTCTTTTGTGAAGTTTATCACCATATGAAAATTATGATTACCCTTGGGTATAAACTGTTGTATGGAATTTTAAATTTGATTAAAAATATTGTGAATGGACCTTCAATTGAAGGAATTATTTTTTGCTCAGCAGAAAATATGAATTTTCATTCATAAATGAACGAAGAATTAAAAGTTGTTTTAAATTTCAAGGGTTATGTACTGTGTATTATACATGTACATGTACATTATACAGTCACACCTGTATTAAGAGGTCATCTTTGTGACAAAGAAATAGTGGCCTCATATGACAGGTGACCTCTTAAAAGAGGTTCAATTCATACGAAATTTCTAGGACAGGACAAGAAAAAGATGACCTTTTAACAGAGGTGACCACGTGGGCAGGGTTGACTGTATATATTAAATTCTCCAAACATTGGCTGCTTTACCAAATTATCAATGGTATTTTTTTTTTATTATTGTTGTTGCACTCAACTCCAGTTAACCCTTCGTTAAGTTTATTGAATCTTAAGCTTGTTTGACTGCAAAACTTGGACAGAACCTTTTTCACGTTTTTAATGCCAAATAGTTGTGGTTTCACTAATTATAAATATAAATACATCAGAATAAAAACAAGGGAAGGTATATTGTATATTGTAGGCTTTGTAAAATTTCTCTTGGAGGCCCTGATTGTAGGTATGTATACATGTAGTCAGGGACAAAACAACAGATACCAGCTGGCACAAATAGGTTCCCTAATTAAAATATTGAAATGCCTTCATATTTTAAGGGGCTCAGGTAAAATTTTAGAGGTCTTTAAATAGCTACTGACTCCTGTTAAGTTTTATCACTGAATTGTAAAAATTTTAAAAGATAAAAAAAAATGTTAGAAGGTTGTGTGATAACAATATACATTGGTATAGCTGATGTATTATTTATTTCAATTAAAGCATCCTGATGGATTTATTCCAAACTGATCATGTGTTATATAAATACCATAGCAATGCTGTATTTCAATTCTGTACTAGTTTCTGGAATACCAATATACAATTAATACCAACCCACCCATGTTAATCTGTCAAAATCTCATTTATTTGAGAAAAAAAACCAACTGCTGTCTTAATGTCAGTAATAGATTACCAGGTCTGATTGAGATAAGAAACATACTAAATATTTGACTGCAACAACCACTATAAAATATGTACCAGCATGTACAGTATCTTATACTGGTTTTAGGGGTACACTCGACTCGCAGCCACACGTGATAAAGTTTACCAGTTGCTTGCCCAGGGTCGGTGGTTCTCTCTGGATACTCCGGCTTCCTCCACCACTAAAACTGGTCACCATGATATAGCTGAAATATTGCTGAAAGTGGAGTTAAACACCAAAATTCAAATTCAAATTCTATATATATGAGCACTGACTGACATGACTGATATACAGACTACAGTCACTGATCAAAACTTTCTGGTACCTGATTCATGTATAACTATTTTAGATAACAGTATAAATGCAAACGTGATAGAGGACACCCTTCAAAATGATTAGAATTAAGCTTGTTTCTGCTGTTTTCATTAGAATTAAGCTTGTTTCTGCTGTTTTCATTAGAATTAAGCTTGTTTCTGCTGTTTTCATTCGGCACTTAATTTGGACTTTGTGACATTGCAGGATAAAAACATGATACATTATCTGTAAAAATAAAACCAAGGTTAAGCCAATGATAATCTGTGTAGATTCATGTATTATATACATAAAAAAATATAATAAACACATAAAAATAGGATTGTATAAAGTTAAGATTTTATATCCATCTGATCATTTTGCTGAATTTCGTCTATCATCTATTGACATCTTTTTCTAGTAATATTACAATGTAAATGTACATGCACTGTTAATCTTGTTTGTTAAGGAAGAATTTATTTCTATTTTGCCACTTAACTTGCAAAAGGAAGAATTTATGTCTATTTTGCCACTTAACTTGCAAAAGGAAGAATTTATTTCTATTTTGCTACTTAAACTTGCAAACTACATGTTCTGAAGGCTCTGTATATATACATGTACATGTAGTAGTAGTAAGCCAATGAAAATACAAAACTTGTAACTTTTAAATTATTAGAAATATTATATGTTTTAAACCTAAGAGTCTTTGTGGACTAGAGTTATTGTGTTTAAATAAATAAAGTGTATATTTGGAAAATCTGCTCTTCTAGTCTTAAGTAGTCCCAAAATACTGGTAGTCATATTATAAATATACTTTTAAAGCCTCTTTTCATTCATTTCAAGATAAGATTTTTCATGATAAAATGTCAACTAGAATTACACTGAAATATAGCAACAATCGTTTTGTTGACAATGAAATAGATTGTTATAATTTAAAGTTATGATAAGATAAAATGTGTCAAATACTTATATACAATATACAATGTACTTATATCTATATCAAAGACCACCCCAGATTAACAATGGAGTACTTACATAGTTGGTTTAATACAATGTATCAAGTATACAAATATGATAGAATACAGACGGATGGACAGACAACAGTTGAAACAAGTTATAAATTATTTGACCGATACAGACGGGTGGACAGACAACAGTTGAAACAAGTTATGAATTATTTGACCGATACAGACGGGTGGACAGACAACAGTTGAAACAAGTTATAAATTATTTGACTGATACAGACGGGTGGACGGACAACAGTTGAAACAAGTTATGAATTATTTGACCGATACAGACGGATGGACAGACAACAGTTGAAACAAGTTATAAATTATTTGACTGATACAGACGGGTGGACAGACAACAGTTGAAACAAGTTATAAATTATTTGACTGATACAGATGGGTGGACAGACAACAGTTGAAACAAGTTATAAATTATTTGACTGATACAGACGGGTGGACAGACAACAGTTGAAACAAGTTATAAATTATTAGACTGTTACATTTCTATTTTTTGTTGATACATGTATATATATATTTCATATTTAAACACAGAACATGTTTCATTGATACATGTATAGTTATATTTTATATTTAACCACAGAACATGTTTCATTGATCTATTGACAGTTTAATATGACATTCTATTGACACTAATTAATCTTCACCTGTTAAGGAGAACATCAAATGATGAACTTCACAGGTGGTGGTCATAATCATACCTGTAATTATAACATTAGTGTCTATTTAACATGTGGTTTGTCCATAATGTTATTCATAGGTCAAAGGTCATTGAACAAACTTAAATAATATATATTTAATAGTAAGATGAGATGTTTTTATTGTGTAAAGTTAAATGACAGTTATCTGGTAGATCTGTTTATGAATGGCACTTGTAAATAAGATGAGAAGATGGGGGGG
>MJUT01044641.1:11173-24710 GCA_002080005.1 Gigantidas platifrons | reverse complement strand
ATCCTTTGCAGTCGTAAATATCTCCATGTTTTGGAGAACCGCATATGCTATTGAATTGTACAGGTAAGTCCCGAGTCATCCGATAGAGAGGTTCCGAAAGATTTACTTGGCATTTGAAACGTTTGTTGACATATGCGTTATATGTTGATATAAACATCCGATTTGACATTGAATAATTATTTTAACTAGGACAAACATCGGTTATGGTTTTTTACATAAAATTTACCGAAGGTGTCTGCCCATGTAAAAAGCTGCAGACGCTAAAGAGATCGGCAGCATGTAAAGACTTCGTTTTGTGTGAAAATTGATGTTGGAGATCTAGAATCAATTTATTATTCACTCCGAATTTATCTGTTAACAAACCATACACTGAAAAAAAAAACGTTTTTTGTAATTCGAGAATTCATAATTACAGAAAATGGAAGAAATCGAAGTTCAAGAACACGAGGTTATGAGACTTGATGATGATCTTCGCTAAGAATAGCCTGTAAATGGAATGGCATGTGAAATACCGTCGTGTGAAACTTCATTATTCACATCTCACTGAGCTTACATCAAACATTGGAGGAAAATACACATTCAATTTGTTACAGTTTACATGTGCGACATTTGCAGTAGTTGTTTCATCAGAAGATGTGCACTTAATAGACAGTATCGCTTCGTTCACAAACTAAGTGGCTCAGCGTTGGCCGAAAAAGTCGCTTCCAATACAAAAAAAACTACATAGTAGAAAATGACAAATTTATTTCTCCTTGAAACATTCTTCCTCGTAAGAAGATTGAATAAATATCATTGTACTTAATTTTGTTTTAACAACTTTATGTATTTTCAGTAATTGACTAACATGACATAGGCTCAACTTGATCGGGTAAACTTTAAACTGGCAGAGAGAGAACAATGACCGATGGAGGGGAGGGATGGTGGGGTGGAGGGGTGTACTACCCCTATCTTCAGATATCACTCCATCTTCATGAAACATTGGAAACTCAAACATTTATCCGTCGTTCCAGTAATTGAGTGCCCGTATTGCCGTCTAAGAGGAGATCCGTCACGATTTTCCAGACGATGTGAGGTAACACGCCATCTCCGCTTCACTCATTACTTTACAAGTGCTCAGACTAAAGAAATCGTAGAAACCTTGACGCCTCATCATCAGCAACTCACAAATATGAATTTTCTTGATTTTGGGTCTGTGATGGGAAGAAGAGACGTACCTCTTCCGACAGTTTCAGAGGTTCAACCAGCCGCAGAACCTACTAGACATACCAAAAAATCACCTAATCAGCCTACCAAAGTTTTCTTTGACAGCAACTACAAACTACAACTTCTTGATACTCGATAAGAAGCTTTATTTAGGAATTACTAAGAAGCTGTGGCATGATTGTCCATGAAACATCTATCCTCTAAATGGCAAAGGAATGGAGGTTTCTTTGCTTAACATTTTTTTCCGCCCCAAACATTTGGTGCGTGCACCAATTAAATTTCTTATTGTCCCCAGTAGAAGGTTTAATTAATTTCGCACGAATTGTACGATAAGAGTAAAAATTAACGTGAAAAATATTTTTAGTTCAAATATTTGACAGTGGTTTCCATTTATGTGGTCAAAATGGTGGATTGACCTTCGTTACATGTGGGTTTGCACACAGTATGAATACTCCCTTCTGGATTATGTTAAGAGGGTATATGACAATAACAATAGGATTTTTGTATCTCAGGTAGTAGGTAGAAAATGACACTTTTATCATATTCTACCGGCAAATTAACATGGAAATCATCATCTCTGCGTAACAGATCAGATGCATGAAAACATCTCTGTTTGTCGCGGAGTTCAATTTCTTGCTTATAATTCGATGTTGTTTAAATTTCGATCTACCTCCATTTTCCATCTACACGTGGTGTGGATATTGATAACAATTTTGACTTCGAAAATATTCCAGCAGAGAGAGTTGAAAAAATCATAAATACTATTAATATAAAAAAAAGCTGCTGGTGCAGATAACATTCCTGCCGAAGTAGTCAGACAGTGTAAGGTAGCTCAGCAGTATCATCATTGATAAATTTATCTATAAACTCTGGTGTATTTCCAGACTCTGAAAGTAGCTCAGGTAACTCCCATACACAAGAAAAATGATCCCCTAAATAAATCAAATTACTAACGGGTAATTACCTATTTTATCAAAAGTATATGAAAAGGTAATTGAAATTCAGTTAGCTGACTATTTTGATAAAATATTCAACCCTTTTTTATGTGCTTTTAGACGTGGCCATGGATGTCAGACCACACTGCTCAAGACTTCTGGAAGACTGGCGTGAAGACCTTGATAAAAACCAATATGTAACTGCAGTACTGATGGATCTCTGGAAGCCGTTTGACTCCCTACCTCATGACATATTGCTTGACAAAGTGTCAGCATATGGTATATCATCTCATTCGGTCTCTCTTTTGAAATCTTACTTGTCAATTAGAAAACAACAAATTAAAGTTCACAGAGTAGTACTGAGTAGCTGGGCTGACATCCATAAAGGAGTGCCCCAAGGATCTATCCTGGACCCTCTTATTTAATGTCTTTATTAATGACCTCTTTCACTTTATGTCTGATAGCTCCTTGTATAATTATGCAGACAACAATACCCTCTCATTCTGTAATCCAGATTTTGATGCACTTGTATCTACTTTGGAGACTGACTCAAATAAACTAATTGAATGGTTCAGAATAAATAAGATGCAGACTAATCTAGACAAATTTCAGTTTATGGCTGTAGGCAGAAAAACTTATGACAAAAATCCATCCATTCATATTAAAGTACTGTGAAACTCCTTGGGATTGATACTGATTATAAATTTTGATGCTCATATTAGTACAATATGGAGGAAGGCATTCCAACAACTAAATATTCTCAAACGTTTAGGTTCATATTTGAATAGATTTAATTAGTTAACTATATTTCATGCTTAGTAATTTGAAGTTTTGCCCTTTGGCCTGGCATTTCTGTTCTGATAAAAATTCAAAAAAATTAGATAAAGTGCAGGAAAGATGTGCTGAAATGTCTTGTCCAGGGTGGCGAACAAGCTGTCTGATGGCACAATTCGTGACAAAAAAAAAAGATTATCTGCGGCTGGCTGTAAATTAGACAGAGATGCTGTGTGGTCAGTTAGTGTTGACGGCGGACACAATTGTCTGGGAGGTCTAGTTGGTGTGCATATTGATGTTAGGTTGTCCCATGTTCTGTGTGGAGTAAAACTAATAGATGTGACCGTTGGTTGCGACGATTTCTCAACTAAATTCTGTACAAGCAAGATCAATCTTTCATTTTGTTTTTTGAGTTGCTCAATTGCCAGCTCCTGTGTGATATATCTGTTGTTGAGGCTGGTAACTTGTTTGATCTCTACTATAGTAGACATTAGGTAGTTTCCTGGTATAGATGTTGTTGTCAAGTCTGTTGTACTGGTAGCTGTGTCTTGGGTAGATATTGGTGAGTGAGTACTAGTTGGTGTTGGTGGCTGGTATTGATGAGGCAAAACTGGTGACGGTGTCAATGATCTCAAGACATACGGGTCAATAGCAGCGGAGTCTGTAATACCATCTGCCCAGCTGATTGCTTTTGCTTCTGGTTTTGTAACAGTAACTGTAGTCTTTTGATATTAGTCTTCGACGCTTACTAGGTTGAGGCGAGTCTGGCAATGACACCTCACTTGATTTGTCTGGTGAAGTTTGTGCGTCTTGGTGAACCTTCAGCAGTTTTCTCATTTCAAACCATTCCCCTGTTGCGATGACCTGAACATCATCTGCATCTGTTGCTGAGGAGTCACCACAAATGGTGTTGTAGGTCTCGCCAAATTTTATTCGGCCCTCATCTAGGATTTTTGACCTTTGGACAACAAGGTACTCTGTCTCTTTGCCATTGCCATCCCATTTGACCAGGAAGTGGCCATATTGTTTGGTTTGTGTTCTAGCAGTCATGGTACATACGGTTCACTGGTTTATGAATTTTCGGACAAAACCAGTTAAATTTATAAAAGGTTTTGGCTTGGAAGTCTGGACCAATTGGGTAACTTTATTTAACTGTTTTAAAAGTCATGCTGATATTAAACTGGTCTTTAATTTCATTGGTTAACAATATTTTGAGTAAACTGGCTTCATTTGTTTGGGTATGCAATCCAAATATAACAAAATAATATGCCAATTATTAATCAAACAAATTTATGAAAAAACAAGAGAAAACACAAATGCTGTGTCCGTCTTACAGACACACACAGAAATACAAATTTATTAAAAGAAAAAAGGTCCTAAAACAATGACTGTGTTGTGTTACTAACTGTAAAAACACACAGAAATACAAATTTATGAAAAAACAAGAGAAAACGCAAAGCCTGTATCTGTCTTACAGACACACAGAAATGCAAATTTATGAAAAAGGTCCGAAAAAAAACCAAACAATGGCTGTGCTGTATTTTACTAACTGTAAGCACCCACACGGCAATAACAAATTATAGAAAAAAACCAACAAAAAGTCAAAATACACAGCTAAACCAAATATAGTCAATATAACAAAATAATATGCAAACTATTTATAAAACAAATTAATGAAGAAACAAGAAAAAACACAAAGGCTGTGTCTGTCTTACATACAGACACACACAGAAATACAAAGGAGTAGTAGACCCATGAAGGGGTGAAAACGGCCCACTCTCAAATTTTTTTTAAATCATGACAATCAGTTTAATTAAGGAATATTTCAAATTGTTGAACAGGTTATACGATATAACCTGGTTTAGGTCAGTTTACGCTGAATAAACCGGCGCCACAAAACTATTTGAGTACAAATTTTGTACTCAGCTTGAGAATATTCTTAAATTTTGTATTCTGAGAAAAATTGACCGCCACAAAACTATTTGAGCAAAATGTTTGTACTCAGCTTGAGAATATTCTTAAATATTTGAGAATGGCTTAAACCATGCTTAAGTAATTTACTCAACATCCTAGATGATGTCAAGAATAATAAGGAAACGTAGAAAAGAAAGAAATGCAATAATTCCAAGGCGTAGGGTATACAGAGATAGAAGTAATTCCTTAGAAACCATGACAGATAATGATTTATTGAGAAATATCGGTTTAGGAGACCCACGATAGAGTTTATTGATGATGCCAATGATATCTGCCATCAGTTTTCCACACAGTTCCTCATCTTTTAATTTTGATTGCTCAATAAGCAGCATTTCTTCGTCCATGGTCCAGATGGACCCACTTTTCCCTTTAGTGTCCATATTTATAATGCAATGTGTTAAACAGACGATAATTTGACAACTTACATCAAAACGCCCGTACTTTTCCCGATGTTTACTAGTTCTTCTTTATCTTCGAGACAGGAGAGTTCCACAATGTGCACTGAAGAAACTCCCCCTTTTTTTTTGGATATATAGACTTTTATTGTATTTTAGAGTATTGAAATATTTTTAATCAACACGATAGTGGTTCTCCTCAACATAAAAGAGTGATATACCGGACAAGAAGAATGCCACATAGGTAGTTGATTTTTTTTACTCAACTGAGAACGTTCTCAAATCTCATAAAACAGTTTTGTGGCGGAGAAAAGACGATTTATTCTCAACTGAGTAAAAATTTTCATTCTGAGAATATTTTTATTCTCAGAATATTTTAGTTTTGTGACGCCGGGGCCAGATGCTGAAGAGACGACATTTATTCCGTGTAACGACAACCGTGATTCAGGTCCTTACTTTCAAGACTCTTCAGATGATATTCACACCCTATCTAATGGACGTCTTGGCGGTGGTTTTCTGGAAGTTGAAGATATTGTGAAGCAACTGACATCTTTTAATTACGACGAGGTCCATGACACCATTCCCAGTGGACAGAACAACGTTTTTTTTCGTCGTAAAGAACAACACCAACGCTGACAAACGACAGAGAGGAATACGAAGTAATTTTTCTGATGACTGGAGTATACAATTCTGCCAAAGGATCTACACCGAAAACTTATTTAACGGCTGACACGGAAGGAAAACTGAAAGTGATTTACAAAAAAGGTGATTCATACTGTTATTCAAAGAAAGTGAAAGGCGAGAAGACCTTTGTGCCATTCGAGAATCAACCAACATTGGACAGTGTACATGAACTTACCAGGAATTATTCAGCTCTATTCATTCAAGAGACGTGTTTCAGGGCTAGGAGATTCTCAAATCGCTCTAGTGGAATATTTCCCGGATTAGCCCCACATGGAAACGCCAAGGAGGAGACCAAATATATCACAACACCGGCAAACGTTATGTCAGATATTTGCAATATGTTGAAGTATGATAACCCGCTGAACGTGTACAAGTTGACTTTAGAACATGACGTACTTAGTAGACCGAGCAGTAGGGTCCTGTTGACACATTCATCCATTTAAAAAAAATTGATTTTTAACTTGTATATTTTATTTCAGATTCTTCCAACTTACCGACTTATAGATCACCATTATCCATTGGAGCTGCCCGAAGCACCACGCTTATCATTATCATCAAGCTTATTTAGTACAACACAAGGTAAAAATATCACCAATAGTCAGTATGTTATAAACTAAGAAGTCAAGTGTACGATAAGAAGCATAAAGACCAGAAGAAGCAACATAAGGAGGAAATATGACATTATATCAGCAGAGGAAACTTAGCCGATCATATCAGTGAAATCAACAAGATGATAGCCGATAGCAATTCGATTGTGAAGTCCATCGTGAGAGACCATGATAAGGCGCCGTGCATTATGTTGTATACAGATGATCAATTAGAGGACATCAAAAATTTGTGCTGCTCTGGACAATCAATATTGGGAATAGACAAGACTTTCAATTTATGTAACATGCACTTAACTGCTACATGTTTTAAACAGGCAGCTGTCGACATGGCTTCCACCAATTTTCTAAGGACCTCTTTTTATTCATTACAATTATGACTTCGAGAGTTTCAGTGTATTCTTTAACCATTTTAAGGGTTATGCTGATTAGTACGGACACGAACGATCTTGTTTTTGGAACTGGCGAGGAATAAGCGCTGCTTAACACTATTACCGCCGCCTTTCCAGATTTTGGACACTTGTTGTGCACTAGACATTTGCGGAAGAACGTTAATCAGCAGATGATTGATGAATGTATTGACAAGAAGGCCCATGAATCGCTTATAGAGGACATTTTTGGACAAGACGGACTTATAAACGCAGATGATGCCAGTTGTTTCTAAGTGAAGTGCGAGGATATTGAGGCCAAATCCATGGAAGTTTCATCTAAATTCCATAAGTATTTTTCGGGAAGGCTGAAGCAGAACATTCAAGACCAGTGGGAGACAGAAAGTCCACCTGGATATTTGGACGAACAACAACAGCGAGTCGCTTAACCACGTTTTGAAGCGGGCAATCGACTGGAAGTCTCAACCTTTGCTAGACTTGGTCAACATTGTGAGGAACCTTGTAGATACTCAATACAAGGAGATTTTGCGCTCACTTGTCAGCATGGGACAGTACCGATTATCGGAGACGCATAGACAATTTAACGTTTCTAAGTAAGATGACTCATGATGAGAGACAGAGACGATTTAAACGTTTGCGACGTTTTGTGCCCAAAGACAAGAAGACTGTGACATCAACGGATGGAACAACGACTGTGTTGAAGCCTATATCACTTGGTAAGAAGATTGGGCAACGCAAGAGGAAGATAAATGAAAGGACTACAACTTTCAAGAAGAAGAATACGAACGACGAGTGATGGACAAACAGTGAATTGACATTTCTATTATATGAGTATTTTTCCTGACATGTTTCCATTTGTTCAACTTGGATGGATATTTTAAATCAAATATTTTACTTTTCTTGCCGACAATTTATACTTTTTTTTTTTAAATCTAATAGACTTTATTTTTCTTTTTAATTAATAGACTATCTTTTATGAAAATTAATATATACTGGGATTAAATTTTATGCACTTTTTGGCAATTTTCATTTTAAATTTCACATATTTTAAGAGTAGGAAGAAACATATGATGGTATAATTCCAAAAAACAATGCTTGATCTTTTTTTCAAAGTTGTTCACTCATGCCGTATATAGCTTTAATTCCAGTCGTATTATCGAAAAAAAACAAAATTCTCATAATTGTTAATCTGGTTTTCCATAGTATTTTCCTGTGCACAACCGTAAGTGCAACTTTATTGTCATTGGTAACTAGGAAGCTGGATAGCAGACGAACACAAAACAGTTTTCACATGTTCAATAAACGATATCAAAGTTGGTTTTTAAGATTTATCAAATGAGATGGCATATAAGGGTGAATGAGAAGTTGAGATTTATTATTATATATAATAAAACGGCAAAAGCTTACCTGAAATGCAAGCATTTCCAAAAATTAGGTGATGTAAACAAAGCGTGTCGTCAGTGAAACGTGACCTGCATCCTCGGACCGGCGACTGCGTAAACGGAGGTACGCAAATCACAAAAAGAAAATACCTCGGAACGAGGTATAACACGGAATGAGGTGAAGACAGTATACTTTCTTTTTTTGGAAAACTTATATCATTTCCTTTATGAAAATATTTATACTTACATTTTAAAAAAAAATGCTTACACCTTTCTTTAAAAAATACTGTTTATATTAAATCCATTCAGGTTCTTTATTTGTATTTTGATTATATGTATGTTTTCCTATATAACTATCCCATAAACAATTAATAACCTTTTTCTTATCCATCTCGTGGACTGCCTCAGCTGTGCTGCGGCTTTCAGGTCGTTAGCTTCGTCCGGAAACTAACAGCCAACTTAGAACTGGTACGGACCAGGGGAATCCGACTGTCTAATTAAAACAAAGCATTGCGATGGCCGTAACCTGGTGTTGACGCAATGTGATTTCTGCCCAGTGCTCTGAATGTCAAAGTGAAGAAATTCAATCAAGCGCGGGTAAACGGCGGGAGTAACTATGACTCTCGATGGTACACAAGATCCACGCTCTGAGAGTCGGTAACTGATATTCATATCAGGCTAAAAGTGTACCCACAGATTCACCTGCGATCTGCATCGTATAGATTCACCTGCGTTCTGTACCCGCAGATTCACTTGCAATCTGTATCGTCACAGACGTCAACTGTGCTCGAATTCAGTCGACCCTATCTGACGAACTTTCGTAGATAAGCCAAATAACTACTTTGTTAGTGAAAATGACATCGTTTCCATCGGAAACTTCCTCATCTGGGTTAGTACCTATCCAGTGCAATGAGGGGAATAACAAGGTGCTCATTCCTGCAGCCAATTCTCCAGCTCAGGGAGATGTATGTGAGGGAGAAACAACAATAAGAGTTAGGCCAACAATTCTTATTGAAAATGGTGGACTGATGTTCATTAATGGGGCAAGGACATTGGCCGAATATATACCGACATGGCTTGGGCACGACGCAACTGACGATATATGTGTAGATGGAAATGAAACGGGCGAAGATGCAAGGACCTGGACGGAACTTGTTATCGAAAGTGACAGCACGGTGGCTATCACAGTACCATACCAAACCTCGACATGCTGCAAAGAGGTATTCATTTCACACTCAGCACTGGATAAACACCTGTCAGTTGCACACAGTGATGCATTTAAACGCTACGTATGCGCACTATGCATGAGATCCCGAGCTAGGTATAGGCAGATAGCTGTTCACTATCCACACTGCCGGAGAACCAACAAAGGATAGGAAGTTGTAAGCATAGCGGACTCGAATGAAGGGGCTGAGGCGACCCAGACTGAGAACGCCAACCCATTTATAAGCATTGCAACGGAATCCGGTTCTGAAGACACGGAAGAGGACGACCTCAGTCAAAGAACAGTTCCCGTCATAATCCCTGCATTTCAATGTGAGGAATGTGATAGGTCCTTTCCATCCAAGACCGGACTATCCCAACACGAACGTTTCAAGCATCCCAACCCCAGAAACGCAAAAAGGATAGCCGATCACGAACTGGATATTGAAAGGAACCGCAATGCTAGATCGGAAAGTAAGCAACTAGCTGAAAAGGCAGGTATTAAACCCAAACCCAAGAAAGGTCAGTGGACAGAAGATGAAACCGAGCTACTCGTCCGTCTGGAAGAGGAACTCAGTGGTGCTAAATTTATTAACAAGGCCATTGCAGAGCGGATGCCCTCGAAGAGCAATAAACAAATTGCCACCAACAAGAAAAACATGCGAGAAATGGGTAAAAGCAAAGCCAAAACCACATGTGACGTCACGTAGACAGATCATGTTAGTCGAATAAATAAAAGGCCCTTGGCCACTGGTCCCCCCGACACCAAGGTTATATGGCAAGTTTAAATTTTGAAACTACTGTAAACTAGAGGTTCAGGTGAGCCTGTATCAAGCAAAAAATAAATGTGATCGTCATTATCAAATTTGACATAGAATTTCACATGACATATTACATACCAAACCTAGCCTCAATTGGACTCTTTTTTCTGGAAACCAAAAAATTAGCAATTTTGAAGTAAAAACAGAGGCTCCCAGGAGCCTGTAATCGCTCACCTGGATCAAATCTACTTTCAATAACAACACAACTGCACTGTGGTGGCCATCTTGGTGGGAGAGGGTCACTGCCGGACACAATTTTGGAAAAGGACCATCCAATGACTATTTTATCAACGTTTGGTTCCAATTGAGCAACTGGTTCCAGACAAGAAGATTTTTATGTGAATTTCCCATAGGGTCCTATGTTAAGCTAAGTTCGGCTGTGGGGACCATCTTGGTCGAAGGGCCTAACCGCCGGACACATTTTTGGAAGAGAACCATCCAATGACTATTTCATCAAAATTTAGTTCTTATTGTGCAAATGGTTTCAGACAAGATTTTTATGGGAATTTCCCAAAGGGTCCTATGTTAAATTAGGTTCGGCTGTGGTGGCCATCTTGGTTGGAGGTCTGAAATGCCAGACACAATTTTGGGAGGAAACCACCCAAGGATCATTTTAACAAAGTTTGGTTGAGATTGGCTCAGTAGTTTCAGAGGAGAAGATTTAAAAAAAAAATCATCCCCCCTTTTTTCAATTTTAAGCTTGGTGGCCATCTTGGTTGGAAGTTGGGATCACCGGACACAATTTTGGAAGTGGACCATCCAAGGACCATACCATCAAAGTTTGGTTGCAATTGGCCCAGTGGTTTCTGAGGAGAAGATTAAATTGTGAAATGTTGACGGACGGACGAAAAGTGATGGCAATAGGTCACATGCCCTAAAGGCCATGTGAGCTAAAAACAGAATATATGTTAAACTACTCCTTGCCATGTAGTTGCAGTTAAAATTTGAGCTCAGTTNTTAATGTAAAATTGTAAAAAACGTAATGCAAGGGACATATAAAGTAACACAATGGACAAAAAATGCATCAAATATACAGGATAAAATCCATAGTTGTATCATATAACATTAAAGAAATATGAAAGTATTTAGGCAAAATACAACTGTATTTTTGGAATTCATAATCCAAAATACATGCATTAGTTTATTTTTAAGTAGAATTTAACATGACATCTTCGGTAACACAAGTGACAGCACATGACTTGAGCATGCCTTTATAACAAAAATGTATTTTATAATACCATTGCATTAAAAAAACAAAAGTTGAAATCAACAAGGGCACTAACCCTGGGGGAAGGAGTACTCTCAAATTTTATCCGTATGTAGGCTTGTCCCAAAGAAAAACTATTACCCCCAAAAGATACCTGGTCAAATAATACACCCCAAAAAAATACAAAATTATTTTTTTACCCCCCAAAAATACCTGAATTTTTTTTTATTTTCAATTATAAAAGTACCAAGAAATACAAAATACCCCAAAAATAAGCTCAATTTTTTTTGGACCCCCCAAAAATACCAAGAATTATTTGGACCCCAAAAAATAGTCCGAGTCTATGTACTGCAAACATTTTTGAGTACCCCCCCCCTTTGGGGGCACTAATGCATAGAGGTATCATTCATATTTTGACACATTAGGAGAGCTATTTCTCCTTCGCCCGATGTAACCGCCAATGTGTTTTTGCAAGAAGTAGGGAACTGTCCACTCTTGACTGTTTCGCATAATTCAAAGGTTTAGTGTTTCAGTAAAATTTAAATTGACAGAATACCTATGTGTTATTTCATTTTCCCAGCAACACAAAAATCAAATTCCGACATTTTTTTTTAGAATAACCCATAAAAATTGTCATTATCGAACTTGACCTTGATATTCATATGATATACTTACATGCTACACCTAGCTCCAATCTGTCTTTTCATTCACAAGTTATCATCTGGAAAACCAATTCGGGACACACGGACGAAGTATAAAAAGGGATGTAACTCTAGTAAGATTTGTAAAAAAATGATCGCTATTGAACTTGCCCTAGATATTCATGAGATACACGTACATACCAAACCTAGTTTCAATCTGACTTTTTGTTCACAAGTTATAATTTGGAAACAAAAAAATTAGTAATTTTGAAGTATAAAAAGGGATGTAACTCTGGTAAGATTTGTCGAAAAATGATCGCTATCAAACTTGACCTAGATATTCATGAGATACACTTACATACCAAATCTAGTTTCAATCTGACTATTTGTTCCCAAGTTATCATCTAGAAACCAAATATTTAGCAATTTTGAGGGATAACAAGAGCACCGCCCACGGGTGCTGGATGCTCGACTTTTTCGTATCTGATATTAAACTGCAAGCAAATTACATAATTATTGAGAAATTGCATTTTTCGAAAAGGGAGAATAACTCAAAAAATAGAGAGAAGCATCAGAGATGCAACAGCCGAGTTGCAAGTCAAAATCTTGGGGCATTTAATTAGTCTATTCACCCTGATCATAAATATATCTGGTTTAGAGGTGGGGATCTCAACCATTAAAAAGTTCTCTTCAGGTAGGGGGTGGGGTATGACCCCCAGGGCCTGAGCTATAAAGCATTTAACTTGCCTAGTCACCTTGATTATAAATATATATGGTTTAGGGGTGGGGATCTCAACCATTAAAAAGTTCACTTCAGGTAGGGGGCGGGGTATGACCCCCGGGGTCTGAGCTATAAGGCATTTAATTTGCAGTCACCCTGATCATAAATATATATGGCTTAGAGGTGGGGATCTTAATCATTAAAAAGTTCACTTCAGATAGGGGATGGGGTATGACCCACGGGGCCTGAGCTATAAGGTATTTAATTTGCCTAGTCACTCTGATCATAAATATATATGGCTTAGGGGTGGGGATCTCAAGCATTAAAAAGTTCACTTCAGGTAGGGAGCGGGGTATGACCCTGGGACCTGAGCTATTATGCATTCAATTTGCCTAGTCACCCTGATCATAAATATATATGGTTTAGGGTGGGGATCTCGGGGTCAATAATGTATCTGACTACAATACAATGTTAACAATTTGTATGTCGTCCTAATTTTTTTCTTAATACTCTCATGTTACATTTTCATAAAACAAATGAGTTTATTTGTATTGGGAGGTATCTACATATAATTCCACATGATTGGCCGTAGGTTAAGTAACT
>MJUT01044640.1:392608-417221 GCA_002080005.1 Gigantidas platifrons | reverse complement strand
TATTTTATTGTTTTAACAGTATTGATGTAAAAAAAAATATAGGGTGGTGCTTAACTTTTGCCGGAGTGTATATATAAAAATTATATAAATATGCAAATATGAAAAAATATAAATATACAAATAATGTGTATCTCCCACCCGCTTTTTAGCGTCCCATTGATTGACAGGCATAAGACTTCCGGGATATGTTTTTGATAGGTAATGACATAATGTAGTGTGCATAAATTTCTACACCTCTTCTTCCTATACTGCCCACATTCAATGTATCTGAATATTCTGGCAGGTGTGCACAAGGTTAAAAACTTGATAAAAACATGTAAGGCTAGGGGTAAAACTTCGTGACATAAAGGGCCTACCTGTGGTAAAAACAATATATACATATGACTTCCATGAATTATTTCTTAAATTTAGCATGGAGGGTGAATGTTTATACCTAGAATATGTTATTTAGTTAACTAGACATCATTTCTGGTCACCTATATATATACTGTAGTGGAGATAACGCTGATTTAGGTATACTAGTATCTGACTCCACATGGAATATTCCAACCATATGACAAGTTGTGTCATTGCAAGACCATTAAAACCGAGGTATTTTAGACCATAACTGGATCAATCTAATTAAAATTAGATCTCTTACTTTGCTCTTGTTTATTTATATTTCGCGCGAAATATAAATAAACGAGCAAAGTGAGAGATCTAATTTTAATTAGATTGAGCAAAGTGAGAGATCTAATTTTAATTAGATTGTAACTGGATAAACCACAAATTACCAGCCTTAATAATGGACAACAGAAAGACTAAAATGAAATGTAATTATAGACCTTATTGATGTTTGTATGTATGTACATACAAAATGTATATGAAAAATATACATGTGTATATACTGAAGGGAAAAAGAAACGCAGGGTCAACATTTTAGGTGATTTAATATTATTTATTCAAATGTTTTTTTCAATATTAATATATAACGCTTTCAAGCAAGATTTTGTGAAAAATAAGGGCTTTTATTTAGTGCAAAATTTAAAAAAAAAAAAAAAAAAAAGGTTATTTTTAGGAATTTTTATGACTTTAGACAAAAATAAGGGCTGAAATTCAATAATCAATATGAAAGACTAGAAAAGAAGTATGCACCCGCACTTGATAATTATGGACAAAGTTGTTTTGTTAGGAGTGATTTTTTAAAAAGGAAGTGTGTCTGTAGACACAAATGATGCCCCGCCTGACCATAAGAAATTATAAACAAGTCAAAAACTGTAGTAGGAGCCATACAAACCATGTTTCCATTATGTAGCTAGTAAGAAGGAAATGAAGTCCAATTACCTGTCATTTTGTGAATATTTGACAAAAATCCCCCCTCCCGACTTTTCGTCGCAGGGGCATAAACAAAAAGTCCAACTACCTGTCATTATCAAATATTTGATGAAAATCAAAATCCTGTGGACATGAACACTTCCATTATGTATCATACAAAATATTAAAGCTGTAGCTCCAAAACTTTAGGAGTTAGCCGGACAAACAATGTTCCCTTTATGCAGCTAGTACGAAAAAAAAATGACCAAGTCCAACTACCTGTCATTTTGAGAATATATGACGAAAATCAAAATCCTGTGGACATGCACACCTCCATTATGTGTATAAACATTCTACAAAATATTAAAGCTGTAGCTCCAAAGCTGCAAACCATGTACTAGTATTTATATCCGGACGGACAAACAAAATGACTAAGTCCAACTACCTGTCATTTTGAGAATATTTGGGAAAAAATCAAAATCCTGTGGACATACACACCTCCATTATGTGTATAAACACCATAAAAAATATTAAAACTAGAAGGAGATAGCTGGACAAACCATGTATCTATATCCGGAGGGAAGAACGGATGAACGGACAGACGAACGAACAAGGGTAAATTAATATGCCCCCCCCCCCCGACTCTTCGTCGCGGGGGCATAAAAAACATTCTGTACTCACCTCCAGAGAGAACATAAATACAAAAACTAATTACCAACTCAGTAGATCATGCCAATGGTCATCAACAGCGATATTCAGCATATCAATACAACCAGATTAAAGTAATTTGATATGGTGCAAATTCATGCTGAATATGATGCTGATAACCACCAAGATGTCTTCTGAAAAATACATTAATTCAACATATTCATTATCTGAAAGTATACTCAGTCTAGATTTCATTAATTCCAACACTAATTTTATGCTGCATTTATCAAAAATTTCAAAATTTCAAAATTTAGGATTCTCACCAAAAAATTGGGGCTTTTTTTTAGGATTTTGAAGCTTTAATAAGGAATATTAGGGCTGCTGTAAAAAAGTAAGGAAAATTAGGAAAATAAGGGCCCGCTTGAAAGCCTGGCGATAAAAACACAAATTTAATCAACAAGTTTTTAAAATATCATTAGATTTTGATCAATAATTCATGAGTAATTGAAACCAATTTAACAGTACCCCCCAATATGTTAAAGTGAAATCGATTAACTCGTCAATATCTCGTATGCGCCCCTGTTACAGTCCTGATTATCCTGTGCATGGAGTTCATCAGAGCATTTATCCTTCTCATGGGGATATAGTCCGAGATTCCTTTGACGTTCGACGACTATTTACATCTTGCTGTTGTCGTTGAACGTCAGAGCGCTTGCCATAAACAAAACATCGGATTTTCCTCACACACTCGAGAGAGGCACATTTTCACGTTTTGTGACTATCAGATTATATTTTCTATTCAAAACCCTTATATAAATCGCTTCACCAATCATTTTTCTGTTAATTCATAACCATCTTACCCTCAAAAATTGGTGTTACACTCCATTACAGCACAATTTCCCCAGACCATATGATTTCGTCATTTTGAACACTGACATTTTGAAATATTTGTCACGTGACTTCGAGAGAACTACTATTACCGCAATGTATCTGTTCTGTTCAGGAAAGTCCACCCTATATGAAGGGTCACCGTCAATTATAGCTGACGTATCATGGGAGATGATTTGCCTATATGATCTGACCTTGTCCAAAATAGGGGGAAACGTAAGACATGCTCTTTCCGAAGCCCGCAGAGAACACTGCCAAATGAATCTTTTTCTATCCAACATATTTTGTATTATTTCATTCTGCTCTGATTTGAGCTGTAGATGGAACTGTTTGTCCTGCAGAATACGCTTTATATCGTCCTGTTCAGGAAAGTCCACCCTATATGAAGGGTCACCGTCAATTATAGCTGACGTATCATGCCTATATGATCTGACCTTGTCCAAAATAGGGGAAAACGTAAGACATGCTCTTTCCGAAGCCCGCAGATGCCAAATGAATCTTTTTCTATCCAACATATTTTGTATTATTTCATTCTGCTCTGATTTGAGCTGTAGATGGAACTGTTTGTCCTGCAGAATACGCTTTATATCGTCTTGTATGTTTGTTTACGTATGCTAATTTGGCGCACTACATTTAGTATCTCCCATCATGCAATGCATTGCTGTCATCTTTCAGTTAGTATCGCGAGATCACGTTAAAAAAATGGCAGTGAAATGACCAAATCATCGGGTGTAAGGAAAAAACGTGCTGTAATCGAGTGTAACACCACTCTCTGAGGGTAAGATGGTTATGAATGAATAGAAAAATGATTGGTGAAGCGATATATATTAGGGTTTTGGATAGAAAATAAAATCTGATAGCCACAAAACGTGGAAATATGCTACAGTTGAGATGCGGAGGAAAATCCGCTGTTTTGCTTATAGCAAGCGCTCTGACGTTCAACGACAACAGCAAGATGTAGAAAGTCGTCGAATGGCAGAGGAATCTCGGACTAATGGGGATATTATCCCACTCTTCCAACAAGGCAGCCCTTAATTGGTCGAGAGTAGCGGGGCATTATTATTATTACATAGTTTTTATATATCGCATTATTTATTATTAAAATTACTCAAAGCGCTTTACATTAAAACTCAAATTACAAAAAAGCAAAAAGCAATATACAGAATAAAACTATTCACAGATAAATGTGAAACACTACATCACTGTCGTGTACCCGAGTAGGATCGGTCTTTTCAAGATGGAGACACAGCCAAAAGAAAAAAGATCGGTCTCTAATTTAAGCACGTTTCAAGCCATTTATTCGAAGGTTCCAGCCTAAACGCATTGTTAACACAACAGTCTGATTACAGGGAACCCTCGATCTTCCCAATTTTGCATCTTGGCCAGACCCATTTTGACCCATTTCCGTTTGAAACCTTTCTCGATTTGTGGCACAATGATCAACCCCCCAAAAACACGTTTTCTCTCTATTCTCGTGGCTCTTGTCGGCAATGTCATACCCAGAAAGTAACTTCCTGGCTTGGGAGGGCTCCTCATTACGTTTATTATGTGGAAAGTGATGAAAAACTGGAAATATCAGTCGCCGAAAGTTTGTTTACGTCTAGGATCAGACACGGTCTTTTTTCGTTAAATTTGTGTGGGAGTGGACATGATATTTGACGTAATATTGATTGGGATCGGTCTAAATTTGGATAGGGATCGGTCACGAATTTTTCGACTTCTAAACCATTCCAATATATGTGCAGAAAAAAATTCATTTCCTAACGCCCCTTTTCATTATTTTCATTAATATAATTTCTCAAGTGTAGTACAATATTGTTTATAGTTGTTCCTTATGGTTGAACCCACTCAGTACTTCGGTAGTAACATGAATTTATGGTGTTTTTTTTCTTTATCAGAATACATTCTCCTGCAAAGTTAATTCCAGAGCTTCCTAGTTAGTTTCTCTTATTGTTCCGATTGGCTTACTGGATCTCTGCACCCGAAATAATCAAAATGAGATTTTCAAAAGATGAGCTTTGGTAAGCGTGTTAAAATTTTCTTTTGAACTATTGAAGGTGTAGAAATCCAAGGGTCCACGATAATAGGTAGATATGATCATAATATTTGTTTTCTATAGATATACGATTAGGCTAATGCAGGAGTCGCTTACCCAGTCGATGCACCTGGCCAAGGAAGTTTTATGTCTTTTCCCTTTGGCGTTCACGCATTTCACACACCTGTTGCTTTTATTTTGCATTCTTTTTCTAATGTTTTATTTGCATTATTTTCCTGATGTTTTTTTTTTTATATTTGCATTCTTTTTCTGGTGTTCTATTTGCATTCCTTTTCTGAATTTTTTTTATTTGCACTGTCGGATTCAACTCTAATGCCTTTATCTTCAATTTTTCGTCTTTATGACAGGTACAACAATGTTCAATTATAATGATTGATTGATTGATTGATTGATTTTTGGTGTTTAACGCCACTTTCAACACTATTTCAGCTATATCATGGCGACCAGTTTTAGAGGTAGGGCAGCTTCATATGCTCAATATATAGTAGCACATGTACCTACAAAAATGCCATTTGATTTAAGTATTATATACCATGGATCTTACGAATTAACTTATTTAAACCAACGAATCCGAAGGATGAGTTGGTTTAAATAAGTTCATGAGTAAGATCCATGGTATATGGTTTGTAACAGAAATTACACGATTGACAAAAGGGTGTTCTCTTCGACGTCCGCGTTAACCATGGAATAACATGTAGATCGGGGTAAAATAATTGGCATAAAGTGCCTACCCGTGGTAAAAATAATATGAATTCGGGCTACCATGAATTATTTCCATTCTAATATGTAAAAAATGATAAAATATCGTTATAAATTGTCGATGACGTCATAAATTACAATGGGTAACAATTGCAGACGGCTTACAACAGATTTTCTCATGACTATAGCCAATGAAAAGATCTCATTTGAGGTCAGTGTAGCTACAAATAATTCCCATCCTACAACAGATTTTCTGTATACACATCGGTTGATAAAATACCGACTATAGCCAATGGAAAGATCTCATTTGAGGTCAAGTTCGTACAAATTAATTTTACCACGGGTTTGGACTCAACGCGTTTGAACTTGAGGACGTCATATTATAATTCACTATTATTCTCATGTGATTTTCATAATCATAGAATAACATCAAGATCTTCATGTTAGACCATGGTTTGTAAAAGTTCACTATTTTTAAGTTGATTACTACATAAAAACATCAAAGGAAAAATGCGTATTTATGTTACAATATCTTGATATCTCGATGCGTTTAGTGACATATTAAGTATAACTATATTAACTTTATGTTGTAACATAAATACGCATTTTTCCTTTGATGTTTTTATGCACTAATCAACTTAAAAATAGTGAACTTTTACAAACCATGGTCTAACATGAAGATCTTGATGTTATTCCATGATTTTGACGTCATAGATCTGCTATTCCATGATTTTGACGTCAGATCTTGATGTTATTCCATGATTTTGACGTCATCATGTAATTTCTGTTACAAAACATATATACCATGGATCTTACTCATGAACTTACTAAAACCAACTCATCATTCGGATTCGTTGGTCTAAATAAGTTATTTCGTAAGATCCATGGTATACATAACACTTAACTCTGATAATTGTCATCGTATGTTTGTAATCCATCACATGATTCCAATATTCGTGACCGATCCCTACCAAATTTAGACCGATCCCAACCAAAATTACGTCAAATATCATGTCCACTCGCAAACAAATTTAACGAAAAAAGACCGTGTCCGATCCTAGACGTAAACAAACTTTCGGCGACTGATATTTCCAGTTTTTCATCACTTTCCACATAATAAACGTGATGCGGAGCCCTCCCCAGCCAGGAAGTTACTTTCTGGGTATGACATTGCCGACATGAGCCACGGGAAAAGAGAGAAAACGTGTTTTTGGGGGGTTGATCATCGTGCCACAAATCGAGAAAGGTTTCAAACGAAATGTACAAAATGGGTCAGGCCAAGATGCAAAATTGGGAAGATCGAAGGTTCCCTGTAATCAGACTGTTGTGTTAGCAATGCGTTTAAGCTAGATCCTTCGATTAAATGGCTTGAAACTCGCTTAAATTAGAGACCTATCTTTTTTCTTTTGGCTGTGTCGCCATCTTGAAAAGACCGATCCTACTCGGGTAAACGACAGTGTACATATGAATTTGGCAAAAGGAAAAGCTATAACTAAAAGTAAAAATTCAGAAAATGGTGTCTAATAAAAGTGGGGTTTAATACAGCCATGATAATTGAACATTTACAACTTAAAATACACGCTTAAAGTAGTAGAAGTGAATGTTTAAACGACGATTTCCAGTTTCAGTGTTCAAATAGGGCACTGTTATTTGATCAGAAATATAAATGACATACCTTTGCAATATTTTTTTAATTTTTGTTGCTTCAATTGATCCACTTTAAAAGAATAAATCACGGATAATCATCCAAAAATGTCAAAATTTCTGCAAGCATCTAACCTTACCTGGTCGGACAGTACAGCAACTTCCGTTTTTTTAAAACTGTCCGGTTATACACTGTGATTATGCTGCCGACGCGGATGATTCAAATACTGTTAAAGATGTCTTCGCTAAGGTCCGCACTAAAATGAAACCTAAAATCAAATGCCTTTGGGCCGATCAGATGTGAGTATACATCACATTTTATGTCATCTGACCTAAAAGTGAGCTATTGCAGTCACTTGGTGTCCGCCTGTCCGTTCTGTGTACGTTATTTTATATTTATAAAACCTTTCCCATGAAACCACGAGGTCAATTTCAACCAAAGTAGGCCTGAATCGTCAGTTATGGTGTAAGACTTCAAAATTGTATCCGGATCCGATGACAATACTGACACCAACCAATATGGCTCGGTAACCAGGGGCGGATCCAGGGGGAGGCGCACCCGACGCGCCCCCCCCATAAATTGGAAAAAATATGATTTTTTTTGCGTAAAATCGTGATTTTTCACACGAAATACCCCAAAAATGTTCACGCCTCGCTCCGCTCAGCGCTATTATTTTCAGTACGCTCCCTAACTTGAAATCCTGGATCCGATCCTGGTAACCATAAATAGAGAAATAAAAACAAAGAAATAAAACACACATACAGAATCAATAGACAGATTTCACACCAAAGTTTATGTATATATTTAAATAATAGTAGTATGACATATGTTTGCAAAAATATTTTGTCCCCTGACAAATTTTTGTTAGGCTGTCCCTCCCAAGATGGCTGATGTTACTACAAATATTTGTGTTTAAATGGCGAAAACGGTTTCATTATAAAATCAGAACTAGCTGTTGAATCTTGCACTGTAGCTAAATGATAATGATAGTTCATTGAAACCACGTGGGAAATTAAACCCAACTTTGTTTGGAGAGCCCCCTTTTCAAATTTCGGCCCTTCGTCCAAAATGGCTACTGTCACTAAAAAAAAGTTTAGCGACAAAAACGCTTTATCTTAGGGTCGAATCATTTGAAATTTAACAGTAGGCAAATATAATCTAAATAATAAATATAGATAATCATAACGAGAATTTTCAGTAATTGCGTTAAACCAGGAATTAACCCGCCACTGAATAGCCGAGATCATATCATTAATGGTATGGAATTGATTTCCTCAATCGTCATTGAGAAATGGATCTACCTGAGATATATGATGACATGTAATTAGCTTTGATGTTGCTTGTCAACAGGAGATTTGGAATCAGATATATAATAGCCTTTCTCAAGTATGGAAATCAATATCTGGATTTCTATGCTTTCCGTAATATCTTTGGGCGCGGTTTTCACTAAACGAAGAAAATGGATGAAATATTGTCGCTAGTCATCGACAATGGGTCGGGGATGTGCAAGGCTGGGTTTGGAGGAGATGACGCTCCCACGACAGTTTTTCCATCCATTGTAGGACGACCGAAGCATCAGGTATTATATGATAATATCGCTTTTTAATGATTATTTTTCTACTGTTATTCTTTATTGTGTGTAGATGTGTATTTTTGTTGTCGTAGCAATGCTTTGTGAATTTGATATCCTCGAACAATCGGTTTTTAATTTACAATCCATTCTCGATCTATCGAAGGGCCTGGATGGTCGAAGGATTCAGGTTGTTGACTTCGAAATTAGCCTAACACAACTGACGAGAGCTCGTCCCGATACGCACCACAGATGTTAAGATCTCCGGGTATCAACACAAAGTAGGGGACTTTATTTCGTTATTGACTGTTCGAGTTTTCTTCCCCATAAAGAAGACTGGTAGTCATGATATAGCCGAAACATTTCTGGAAATAACAAAAAAAAAACCCACCAACGTAGTAACCAATAGAGCTCCCGATTCCAGACTTTTGACTCGAGCGTTACTGTCATATTTATGAACGGTGTCGTTCGTCGTAATCGTCTGTATTTTTTGACATTGAATTGCATGAGCTCTTACTTATTTTCATATGTACTACTACTTTCACGTATAAATATCAAAATATTGATAAAATTCGGCGGCAACCGCAAAAAAGTTGATAGACTTCCGTACAAATATATCAATATATATATATATATATATATTTATTATGAAACTACCCCTTTACACCGGGGGCGCCAACCGCCGGGGTGTCGGTGGCGCGTCTAACTACAGTTATTAAAATGTACATTTATTATGATTAAAGCACATGCAACAAAAATATGATAAGACATCTGACATATATACACATACGTTAAAAACTGTCCATAAACTCTCCATAAAACATCATTTATAATTATACTTAGAATATTATAAGATAAATATTTTAAACAGTAACACTCAATACTTCACTACGTAATCTAAAACATGTTTCAATATACATTTTACCGATAAAATCATAAAATATTCCAATATCATTATTAAAAGCATATCCAATATCACCAATAATAAACTGTAATTTGGCACTAGGTGACAGTTCCATAAAGTCTACACCAATATAATATTCCCTAGACTGTTTAGAAACAATATTAAAATATTCATCAATAGAAACTATGTCCTACTATAAACGAGCACCGTTTAGCTTTTTCATAAACGACTTGGTGATAAAGATGTAGCCTTTAGAAAACATTCAGAACTGTGTATAATACGATTGTTAAACATTTTTTCTGTGTATAAAATAAACACTGGGTGACCAGTTGTTGAAATTCATAATATCTAAATAGTACTTCTACTTTTTAGGGTGTAATGATTGGTGCAGATGTTCGTGACAGTTATGTAGGTGATGAAGCGCAGGCCATGAGAGGGGTACTTTCTCTGTCATACCCCATAGAACATGGAATAGTTACAAACTGGGATGACATGGAAAAAATATGGAATCATACTTTCTACAATGAACTTCGGATATATCCTGACGAACACCCGGTTTTGATGACGGAAGCCCCTCTTAATCCGAAGGTTAATCGTGAAAAAATGATGGAAATTCTTTTTGAAATATTCGATGTCCCAGCAAGTTATGTTGCCATTCAGGCAGTTCTTTCACTTTATGCTTCCGGTCGTACAACAGGGATTGTATTAGATTCCGGGGATGGCGTCACGCACGCAGTGCCGATATATGAAGGATACGCGCTGATTCATGCTATTCTTAGACTTGATTTGGCGGGAAGGGATATCACCGATTATTTAATGAAGATGCTGACGGAAAGGGGCTACTCATTTACAACGTCAGCTGAAAGAGAAATAGTGAGAGATATAAAAGAAAAATTGTGTTTTGTCACGACGGATTACGACGTGGATATGGTTCGTTCCGTTACGACGTTGGATCTAGAAGAACAATACGAACTGCCAGACGGCGAAATAATTACAGTAGGAAACGAACGGTTCCGGGCAGTCGAGTGTCTATTTCAGCCATCTTTCATCGGACTAGAATTGACGGGTATTCAGGAATCTATATATAACTCTATCATGAAGTGTGATGTCGACGTCCGAAAAGACTTTTTCACAAATATAGTTCTTTCTGGAGGGACTACTTTATATAAAGGGATGACGGAAAGATTGACAACAGACATTGGACATTTAGCACCACCGAAAATGGACGTCGATATCGTTGCTTTGCCCGAGAGGAAATATTCTGTGTGGATAGGTGGATCAGTTTTAGCATCATTGTCCACATTCAATGATATGTGGATTAGTAAACGAGAATATGCCGAGTGTGGTCCAAGTATTGTACACAGAAAATGCTTCTAAATTTTATCTCTACAGGGTCAGAGGTGATATATATATGTATTCTTTATAACTAAATCTCATTTTGCATTTGATGTGGGGAACCCATTCGACATTTTCGACAAATTATACATGAAGATTCACGTTGTATATAAACGTATATATAATTAAGTGTTGTGGTTTTTTTTGTCTATAATAGACATGCGTAGAATCTGGTTACTTTTCTTTTCAACATGAATAAATCGAAGTCTTATAACAGTGTATTTATAATTTCTCGTAGAGGAGAATTCGAGCATTCGAGTTATCCAGGACAATCTTACTATACACGGACAATATTCCAGCTTTGAGTTGTAAACAAGGTTTGACTGTTTGCGATCAAATATGTTCATGTTTTTATTCTACTGTACTTTACTATCTGGATTTTCACATTTTAAAAGTTTGTTAGTCACTTGCGACAGGTCGCTGGTTTTCTTCAGTGAATCCGGTTTCCTCCTCCAATAAAACTGGCCGCCATTATATAACTGAAATATTGTTGAAAGTGCCGTTAATCACCATAATCATAAATCTTAATTTTCTCCGAATTATATGTTAATATGTAATTTAGATATAGAGAGAGAGTAATTGTTGTTTAACGCCAAATGAGCAATTTTTCAGTTATATCCACAGGTCACAGGAACCTTTGTTTCAGTTATATCCACAGGTCACAGGAACCTTTGTTTCAGTTATATCCACAGGTCACAGGAACCTTTGTTTCGTTTCATACAATGATTAAACAAAATAAAATAAAACCTAAATACCAGCACCTATTTCATGACGAGAACAAGAGGCATTTCGATGAAATGATAATGATGATGTCCTCTTTGTACTAAGCCAAGATATATGATATTTGTATGTACAAGATCTTTGAAACAATAGCAAGCGGGTAAACATGTCTCTCCTCTTGTACACATTATCCCCATTCAGAGTAAATCATAATATGTCCTTAATGCTGAGCGCTTAACAGAGAAACAGCAAATACCAATTTTGTAGTCTTGGCAACAACTAATTGTCTTGGAAATAGAATAATGTGTCAAAGTGGAGATCTACTTTCAATGAGCTGTCGCTGTTGATATACAAGTGAGTGTGGATACACAATATTCACTTTTATACATACATTTAATTTGTAGTTAATGAAGTTCAATGTTTCAGGCTTATACTTATGGGTTTTGACTTTCCCTTTGGAAGATTGTTCAGAGTTCGGTAATTTTGTTATTATCCTTACTTATGCATATGAACCCTTCAAATATCAGCATAGAAATTGTGAATTTTTAATTAACCTGTAAGGACTTAATTAATAATATTGTTAAAATATGGAGAGAAAAAATAATGCCTCCAAACATAATATGTGCCTTCAACTTTCGATCATTTTGTTATTGTTAAAAATAGCCAGAATTATGATGTGTGTGACTGACAGCAGTTTGTATCCTTTACACCAACACCAACACAACACAAGAACAAAGTACACTTATGACGAATCTTAGAAATTGTTCTTAAATTGTATTTTTTTTTTATTCAACAGAACTACATGCGAAGCTGAGGTCCATATACTATTTTGTGGGTGACAGACCGGTCCATAAACTGCCATTTGGCCCGAAGTGCCATGCACTATTTGTTATATTATACTCAATACAAGCAAATCTGTCAGACGACATGTTTTTGTTATTGAATATCTAAGACAAAAACCGAATTCGGACAAAATCCGGAAGAAAACATTATATTGATCGGGCCCGGTCCATATACTAAAATATTGACCGGCTGCACTAACAAAAACAAATAGGGAAAATAAAAACGTAATTAACAAATAGTCCATGGCACTAAGGGCCATATGGCAGTTTATGGACCGGGATGTCACCCACAAAATATTATATGGACCGAAGCGAAGCTGAGGTCCATATACTATTTTGTGGTTAACAGACCGGTCCATAAACTGCCATTTGGCCCGAAGTGCCATGAACTATTTGTTATATTATACTCAATACATGCAAATCTGTCAGACAAAAAACGAGTATAGACAAAATCCGGAAGAAAACATTATATTGATCGGGCCTGGTTCATATTATAGTGTTATTAACTGGTTGTTTCTGTATTGGCCCAAGGTCCGTAGGGCCGCGGGCCAATACAGCTGATCGAGAATCTATACGGGGCCAATACAGAAACAACCAGTTAATGACACCTTTATTAAATAATTTGACTTATGTTGTTTTTACGACAAATATAAGACCTACTAAACTGGTTCTATGCCAGTTTCACATGGTATTTGAATTCCAGTCTCCAGTGTCATTGTGCATGTCTAGATGAAACAGTTGAAAACTTTCAATATGCTTTTAACATAATTTTATTAACATTTATTGCTTGCGGAGTCTGCGTCTGGTAGATTTGCTGATTTGTCGGACTCCGATTGCTCTTCATAATTTAACTCATCAAAATTATAGAAATCCAACTCAAAGCTCCCAATTTCCTTTCAAATTGATGCAATATTTGTTTGGTTTCTTCATTTGTGAAAGCCACAGGCTCACTGTCAACGAAGCCTTGTCAGACGACATGTTTGTAATAATTACGTCATGAAGAATTATAGTATGCGAACGTAATGTCGGAACGGAAGTAAGATTGCAAACAGCTTTTTCGGCCCCGGGCCAATACGGACCAAAGCTGTATTGACCCGGGGCCGAAAAGCTGTATAGATATTAAGCTGGGCAGAGCTACTGTATGATACAGGCTGATTTAAACGTATTAGGGCTGTTTTAATCATATTATTTAATAAACTAAAATATTGACCATATACGAAAATATTGACCGGCTGCGCTAAGAAAGACAAATAGGGAAAATAAAAACGTAAAGTATAATATTATTCTATAGTAAGTAATTGAAGCAAACAATTCTAAAAATCCATATTACAACGGACAATAACACCTTAATTGAACTCTTTAAGTCAAAATGTCGGCTTTTCTACCAGCAGCCGGAAATCCGCTTGACGCTTAAATACAAAGAATGGAGCTCTCCCATTAAGCTAATGACTTCATTTACGCTTGTTTTTTTCAGGGTTGTAAATAGTACGGGAACGATTCTGTAAAAAGACGCGTACTTTCCGAGTTTAATGGACCGACATACCTCACGGCTGATATTTTGCAAAATGATTAGGTATACATTATATTATCATTTAAGCCCTGTCGTAGAATTTTCCCATGGTGCATTTTTTTGTTAGAGCTCTTGAAAGTGAAATTTCGTAGATTTTTCAAATTACAACTTCAATTACAAAAAGGCTGTAAGAACATTAAACAAAGTAAATTGTTGACACAAAAAAGTTATTGTCAGAATTTTCAAAGAACAAGCAAACATTTTAACATAGAAGATTTAGCATCTGACTGATAGCTAAATAATTATTAAGCATTTCTCGGAAGAATGTGAAAGCTTTTTCCGATTGCAGTACCTGTCATTGTGAATATAATTTAATGAATTACGCGTAGATAGTTTTTTGGTGAATAAATTTGTATATTTATCAGTTCTTTTACACTCTATAATTACAAATCACTCAAAAAGGTACAAATTTAACCTTAAAACAGCAATTTTTCGAAACCACTGACTAATTAAATTTATGAACGCTTTCGTTCTCGTTACTTTCCCCTGTATTAATTTCACCCTTATTCGTGACAATATGCGTGTCGTGAAGTCTTGAAGTTTTGACATTATCGTTCGAATACGTTTGTGAAATACACAAATCATTGTTGATTGTTGAGTTTAAAAGTGTTTTGTGCAAGTTCTTTTTTTTTATGTATGGTTTAAAAAAGTGGGTTTTACTTTTTTGTTTTGGTGGTTTAGTTAGCATTTCAGTACCTATCGGAATAGACATGAAATGTTCCGGAAAAAGTTTCGTCCTGAACACTTGAAGTTTTATATTGTTGTTTAAATTTGTTTTATGGTATACCTTATTTTTGTTTTGTGTTGAATTTAAGATTGTTTTGTACCAGTTTTTATACCGATGTGGTTATTTTAATTTGTCACTTATTGCCAATCAGACTATATCCAATTCATTCTTGGAAATGTGTAGTCCCGTAAAGTTTGCTCACTCACTACTACTATCGAAAAAGAGTCGAACGGTCAGCAGTTGGGAATTATGCATAATTTGTCAGATCTCTTGCGATGATACTCTATCTAAGGCAAGCGAAAACGGGAAATGTACCTTATTTATAGCTGTTGGCTTGAGGAAAGATGATGTCCATCGCCGTCTTCATGACGAATTTGATTCACTTGATTTGATTCCAACTGATAGGATACAGTATCATAGATCCTGCTATAAAAGCTACACAAGCAATATAAATTTAGAAAAAAATGAACCAGTTGAAGCACAAATGAATGCCTCTGCCTGTGGCTCGGTGAGAACATCAGAATCTATTTGTGTAAAGACCCGCTCAATGACTGCTCCATTTTATTGGTCTCAATGCATATTTTGTAAATAGAAAAGTTACAAAAAATATAGGAATTTAAAGCGCGTCGAATCTAAAGATCGAGTCAAAAACATACTCCATGCTGCGAATAACAAGTCCGATTTCGATATTTTTAGTTTAATTCAGTCAGTTGACAATTTCTTGGAAAATGCATTGTATCACTCGTCATGCATAGCGAACTACCTTTTAAACATGAAATCAGACACTGTACCAGTCGAAAAAGAGTCTGAGCATGCAAGTGCTTTTCAGCAATTCATAGATAGCATACGAGATGATCTCTTTGTTAACAAAAAGGCATTTTCTATGTCTTTCTTGCTTGATAAGTACTGTTCCTTTCTCCCACCAAACATTGCTAGCAAATATACAACTTCAAAATTGCAGCAACAGTTACTCAACTATTTTGGAAACGCCATTATTGTTGAAAAGCAACGTGGACATGGAAAATCTAATACAGTATTCAGTAGTTCAATCACTGTGTCTGAGGCTATTCACACTGCAAACAATCTAAAAGCCGAACTGAAATTTACAGAGTTGGATACAAGTTTTGAAAACACTCAGTCGAAACAACTTGACGAAGAACAAACACTGCATGACGCGGCAAACATGTTACGCAGTAGCTTACAATCGTTAGAAATGTCTAATGAATACATGTATTACCCTTTGACCTCATAAGTTTCTATCACTGAATCTTGTAAATTTATTCCACATTGTGTGCTTAATTTTATCGTTTGGTTGGTTAATGATAGTTGTTTCTATCAGGAAAATAATTACGAAGGGATTTCAAATGATATCTTACGAAAATGTATCTCTATCTCTGAATGTGTAATTTCATTACACAAAAACAGTTTACACCTTTCAGCGTAGGTCCCTTACTGGGTGCGACACAACGTCATCCTTTTTTGGTATTGGCAAGAAGACAGTTAATAAAATTCTTAAACAAAATACAACAAAATACCAAACTTTGACAAATCTAGCTAGTTCTGATGTTGATACATGTGTTGAAGCAGGCAGGTTGTTGGTAGCTGATCTGTATGACCCAAAAGGTAGTGCTAAGTCTGTTCACAGAGATCTAAATAAGCTCAGGGTAGAATTAGCTTTGTCAAAAGATTCCTCTCTTGTCAAACTTCCTCCATTTGAAGCAGCATTTAGACAAAAGATACTTCGTGTTGCATTCCAAGTGTATGTATGTACTCATGCTAATGAAGCTAAACCGTTGCCTATGTCACCTTTAGAGTATGGATGGAGAAATGAGAACAAATATTTAATGCCAAAGTAATTTGAAGGACCCATGAAGTTTGACTTCTTGCAAGACCTTGTATGTATGTGTAAAGGCAAGTCCATTTGCAGCAAAAATTGTGTTTGCGTTGAACAAAATTTATCGTGTACGAGAATCTGCGGTTGTCAAGGAAATGAAGAATGTAGAAATCAGCGGTCACACCAATTGTCGGTAGCTGAACATTTGGGAAACGACGACGATTGTCCAAGCGACATCTAAGGCAGATACCTGACTAAAAAAAAAAAGAAAAAAAAAAAGAAACCTGCCATTGGTCTCAGACCTTGACGCGGTTGGTGGGCTTTCAACTGACATGAGACCTCTGTAAAAGGAATAGTATACTGTTTACCATTGTAGTTATGCTCTTTTATTAAAAGTAAATACATTTTTGTCCTGCTTTTAGGTTGGTGTGGTAGAGTTTAGACGTCATACACCCCGTTATTTCTCGTAAGATTTTTATGAAACTTTCCAGAAAATAACTTCATATACTATATTTTTCTATGATTAAGCTCCATTTGTAATTTCTGTATTTTCTTTTTCAATTTTGATGCACCAATTTTAAAAATACATTTTTTTATACTTCTCGACGGCAGGGGCATATATCAGTAACCTTTACCCGATATTTACAAACAAAAAGGATATTATTTGATCAAAAACATAACACTCTACATAATGCCAGCATTTTTTAATTGTAATAGTAAACTGTTTTCAAGGAAAATATCCATTATATAAACGGGTAAAACACAATAAAGGGCAATGCAGTGTTGCAGCAGAGCTGAACATTCAAGTACTGTTATTCTTAAAAGCAACATGTTTTCTATGATCTATAATGTCTGAAGTTGGTATGATGTTAAGATTACTCAGAATTACTTGTTATTTCTCTTTTTAATTAACATTTATTCACACAAGATTATAATTACACCCTTAAATATAGTTACATGGTTTTTGTAGTGTCCATAACCATATTTTCTGTTCTGCAGTTTTTTTTATTCTGTCTACAATTGTTCATATTTTGACTGATTATAACTACTCTGTGTATTTTACATATTCAAACATGAAAATATCAATCTTTTGACAGTGTTTTCTAGAAGATGTTTTTACTGGTTACGGACCATACAGATTTCTGATAGAAACATACCTTTTGGATAAAGCCTGATAATTTCTCCAATTGATATCCGATGTTCATGAATTTGGTATCATGTTAATCCTGATTAATTTTTCTAAAGATTTATATTAAAATAGTTTTGTTGTTTTCCTATTTTGAAAAGTAAATTTTGGTGTAAAAATAAACAAATTTCAAGTGCAACAGCATAACGCCTTATTTGTGCAATTTTTTTGGTACCCTTTTGCTTGTTACTCAAAAACTATGAGAGATATCTTCTTGAAATTTTGCATGCAACTTCTGTGTTTCACCATCCAAAACATGATATTAAAGTGATACCTTTAAATTCAATGGAAGTATGTTAATATTGCACATAACACACTGCTTTTGAATATGAGCCCTATATTGTGTTTCAGCCGAAAACAAATGGGATTTTCGACATTTTCCACAAATGACCTTTAACCCCAATATTGCAAAAACTGCACCATAGTAGAACTCTACGACAGGGCTTCATCGAAGCACCTCGGTAATATCTTTTAAATAAGACCAAAAGTAGCCGTGAGGTATTCCGGTCCATTAAATTTTCGAATTTTACTTGATTTTTCCTCCACTAAAAAGTTCAGTTATGTAAATGATTTATTATTGTTTATATTTATATCATAATGTCTCAATATTCAAGGTCTTTAAACCACATCGGTGGCATACTGGTTAGCGTGCTCACCTCGAGTGTGGTAGATCGTGGGTTCGATCCCCGGTCGCGTCAAACCAAAGACTATAAAATTGGTATTTGTTGCTTCTCCGCTAGGCTCGCTGCATTAAGGACAAAGAGCAAAGAATGGTTGACCCCGAATCAGGATAATGTGTGTGAGTAGACGACATGTCTATCCTCGGACTGTGATTTCAGTGAGCTAGCACTATTAAAGTCCAACTCGGCGTGTTGGTCTAGTGGACCTCATTATTATCTCATTGAAGATTAACTTGTTCTCGCCATGATATGGCTGAAAATTGCTAAATTAGCGTTAAACAACAATCATTCACTCAAGGTCTTTAACGAGGAGTTGCTGTAAATGACTAGTGAACTAAGATAAATGGTCAATGCAGTGATATATTGTTGAAAGTGGCGTTAAATACCACAACCATAGCCCCTGCTCAATACAGTAGCCACATTCTCAGATATTGACAAATTTCTTTTTGTGTAATTTATTTTAAAATTCGAGGAACATATTCAAATATATTTGAATTGTTATCTTGAAGGTGATAGTACTATCAAGTTGGTATATTTTTGGCACCGGTTGTTTCATTCGCCTGAATCGAGTTGACCGTCATTGGTATCTCCTAGTGCATCTCTAGGTAAACAATGTAAAACTATAAAACAGATCACCGATATAAATAACAATATTATTTAACAATCTACAGTACAGTACAGTACAGGAAACCGAAGATATGGAAATTGAAATCGACTTTTCTTTTTCTAAACAAAATTCCTTATTATTACACAGAGGTTGGTTACATTTGTTAATAAATAATTAGTCAAGAGCATAGGTACCCGATTTGTGGACCCCCTTTTTATTTTTCAATTCATCACTTTTGTTGGACGTTTTCATTATAAACAGTGTTAAACAACTTCAAACATTACCAAAAACTCAATCCGAGATCGATATAATCCCATTTCTAAAAACCCTCCTCTAGTCTATTCTTTTAAGGTAAACAACTCTGGAGCAGTGAAAGTTGAATATTTGACGAAAAAAATAAAATAAAAAATATAAAAATCCAACTACCAGCAATATTCATGCATGTACGCCTTCCACAATCACTCATCTCGATGTCTATACAAAAACTATATACAAATCGGTCGTATTTTGCGCAATCAGCGAGCTACTACTGATGTTCTTTATAATGTGTACGAGTGAAATCAAGCCCCAAGTCTTATTACATATAATCGCTGTTTTCCTTTACGGTGTTTGCTTATTTGTTTTGTTGTTTTATTTCGTTTTTATTCCCTTTTTGTATTTATTTATTGTTTATGTTATGTGACTGTACTTCATCAATTTTTCTTTGAAAGTATATGTTGCTCTAAAATGAGATTATCATATTCTGTTTATTGATTGATTGTGTACGTTTTATTCTTAAAAAATTATCGTAGTATCGTATGTATAAAGTTTATAATTCAGCGGCTAATATTCCTAATAATGATACGTTTAACGATTTTTTGTTGACGGACCCCATTTCTTTCACTGAAACTGTGGCTGTTATTGAGAAAGCAAAGAAGGGAAAGTCTCCAGGGTATGATACCTTACCTGCTGAAACTTTTTTAAATAATACATCGGCGTTGTTCTTATATCATTTATTTGATTTTTGCTTCAAGTTCGGAAAAACGCCAGATCTATGGAATAAAATTATAATAAATCCCATACCCAAATCGAACATGGCAGATCTTAGAGATCCTTTAAGTTGTAGGGGTATTGCTTTAGCTTCTGTGTCCTATAAATTATATTGTAATATTTTAAATGACAGACTGTCACAGTGGGTAGATGACAACAATTTATTAGCAGATGAACAGAATGGTTTTCGTCAAAAGCGTAGTACAGTTGATCAGATTTCTACATTAACTAGTATCATTGATATCAGGAAAAAACTTCGTAAATCTACCTTCTGTGCCTTCATTGACTTTAAGAAGGCTTATGATACCATACACAGGGATATTTTATGGTAAAAATTGAATAAATTAGGTATTGCGCAAACCTTTTGTGCTGCTATTCAGTCTATTTACACTGATGTTTTGTGTTCAGTACGAATAAATGGTCACTTTACAGACTGGTTCGGTGTAAACAGTGGCCTAAAACAGGGGTGTCCCTCCCTTATCACCGATTTTATTCAATATGTATATAAATGATTTAGTTGCTTGTTTAAAATCTTATAATTGCGGCATTGACATGGGTGAAGAGAAAGTGTGTGTTTTACTATATGCGGATGATGTTGTTCTTTTAGCCAATGATGAAAAAGAGTTGCAAATCATGTTGAATGCTTTAGCATTGTGGTGTGAAGACAATTATATGAACATAAACCCAACCAAGAGTGATGTTGTCCATTTTAGGTCACACTCCATTTCAAAATCCGATTTTAAGTTTATGTGTGGTGATAAAGTTATCAACTACCCTAGTAATTATACATATTTAGGTCTTGTTTTTAATGATTTTTTAGACTACAATGTCACCGCAAAGGCTGTGGCAGCTTCCGCAAATAGAGCATTAGGACTTGTTATAGCAAAGTGTAAAATTTTAGGTGGTGTTGCTTTTGACGTTTTTACAAAACTATATGATAGTTTGGTTTCTCCTATAATATAATATGGCGCTGGTATATGGGGAACTAAACATTTCTCTTGTATAAATGCTATACATAATAGAGCATGTCGATTTTTCTTGGGGGTAGGTAAATATACACCTAACATGGCAGTTGTGGGTGATATGGGTAGGTTACCAATATTTCATAAGCAGTGGAAAAGTATAGCGCGTCTGTGGTGTAGACTCAATAATATGAGTTCTAACCGTTTAAACAGGAAAGTTTTTATATGGGCAAATAGGATGAGCTTAAGATATAAATGTATGAAAACTGGAATTTTTATGAAAAGAAGACCTTCTGTGATTTAAATCTGAGTCATTTTTGTTCTATATCAGAATATACTGACCCGAATTTCGTCATTAATAGTGATTTGTCCAAATTATTAAATCAGTTTGTTGAGCAGTGGAATAACAGTTTACAGACACACACGTCTATATCTTAACCTCGTCATGTTAAATACTTAAAAGCTAAATATTAGTCGATATTTAAAGATTCTTAACAATACAAACAACAAATTTAAAAACAAAAACTTTCTAAATCGAAAATCAAATTTAGACCCAAAATTTGACACCCTTTACAATTTACCCTGTAACCGGAAAACCGGGTGATTCCGAACATGAATGTTGATCCCAAGAGTGTTTCACGTGAATGTTGATCCCAAGAGTGTTTCATGTACAATACACATATAAGGTGATAAAAACATTGTTCCAGATATTCCAACTGTGGTGTTTTATATGCATTGCTTAAGACTAATAATAACAAAATGAAACACAAGATATAACACATCGTCAGAACAGTTCCAAAATCTAAGCAGAAAATCGAAGAAACGCCGACAAAATGCAAATTTGTTTATTCAATAATTTCAATATATAACGATATGTCAATATATAAACATAGATATTTATAGTTGTTATGACTGTCTGTGCTACAATCTTGTATCTGAAAGAAAGAAAACAGAATTAATTCATAGTAACATACCCTGGAATTACATTTCACAACTAAATATTGTAATAAATTATATAAAATCATATCTGCTTTAACTTGATACTGTGAATTAATTTGAAAACATGTTTTGTTAGAATTGTTTGTGATACTATCATGTCTAAGTTTAGTAAAACTTTTTTTTAATTCAAGCCACGATATAGCTGAAAGATTGTTAAGGTTGGCGTTAAATACCAACCAATCAATCAATAATACTCCCAACTGTTCATTTTTTTTATTTGTACCAATCAAGGCATTCTATTGCCACTGTTTGTGATATGAAATACTGTTCCTCGTCGCAATATAGCTGAAATACTGCTAAGTTGATTTTGTTTGTTTGTTTGATGGTGTTTAACGCCACTTTCAACGATATTTCAGTTATATCGTGGCGGTCAGTTTTATTGGTGGAGGAAACCGGAGTACCTGGAGCAACCTACCGATGTGTCACAAATCACTACTAATCTTTATCACATATTTTTGTACACATCACCCTGATCGAGATTCGAACTCACAACATCAGTGGTGATAGGCACTGATTACATAGGTAGTATGTAGTTATAACTCCAACTACTATACGATCATGGCCATGACTGTCCCCTGCTAAGTTGACGTTAAGCATTAATCAATGAAAGACTTCACTTAACGATAAGTAAACTATCAATCAACTCTTTATGACCAGTCGGCAATGTAGCCATATATAAATAGATATTGATTGTTGTTTAAAACCTAGTGAACATCATGACGAAAACGAGATACTTATCGATGAGATGATGATGATATCCGCTTTGTACTAGAATAACACGATATGTTGGGCATTTATTGTGCTAGCTTACTGAAATAACAGATCACGGGTATAGATAGACATGTCGCTCCAAACAGAAAGATTAATAGAATCTAACACCAGTGACAGGTCAAGATCGAGAAATCTTAAGACACCCAAGGGTAAGATTTCAATCGTTCTCTGACTCGGGCAAGCCTCGTCAGAGAACGGTTGAAATCTTACCCTTGGGTGTCTTAAGATTTCTCGATCTTGACCTGTCATCGGTGTTTGATTATTTTTCTTACACAGATATCCCCCCAATTTTTTTTTCTCCGCGGTGAAATTCTGTTCGGATGTGTAGTGTGTATATTCGAAGACGACCGCATCACAACCATCAATGAAATAATACGCAATGTGAAAGAAACACCAAATCGGGAACGATTCAAATTGTAATAATATAAAATTCGACTTTCATATCACAATAAATATAACAATAGTAAAGAAAACGTATGTTTTTAAACGAGCAAATCAACACAAACACTGTTATTAGAAATGTATGTCATTTCACTGTGACGTCAATAACTCGGTCAGCTGATTGATTCAGTGAACAGGAAATCGGCAAGTACCAACTGTTGACAAAAATCATACGCAAACACTTGTAAACAAATGACACAACATTAAGAGTTTTAAAAGATAGATTAGACTTTGGCTACCGTTATATTTTGTAACGCATATTTTATTTTAACATATACAAACAATATTAACAAAGGATCACAAGCAGAGTTATATATATAACACTGACAATCTTGAAGCGACGATTACTTTTGGCCGGTAACAGGGCGTGTAGCTTGTCTTACATAAGACAGAAAAATCTTTTTCCGTGAAAATTTATATCTACTTTATCCTCTGTGTAAGAATATCATGACTGCCAACAAATTAAACCCGTCTGCTCTTACTGCTTTATGTGTGTGTTTAGCAACAATTATAATTATACTGCATTTTAATTAATAAAAACAGTAACACTCTGGATATGATGTGAGCAATAAAATGAAAAACAAAAAATGTCATTGTAGGAGCAAATATTCTTGTATTACATTTCATGATCTATATTTTAACCTCTCCACCATCTAGGGTTTGTAGTTGTTCCGTACAATGTGAGGTACCAACTTTCCAATTCAACTACAAAGAAAAAAAAAGCACATTCATTATTATGATATAGCTTTAGATAAAAACAAATCTTACTACCCAGAGATATATATCTAGAATGTACAGTTGTCTATTTTTGTATTAATATTTTATCGCTACAAATAAAGAAAAATGCACTTGTTTACCGACAATTACAGGTCCACTCTTTGCGAAGATAAGCGATTCTGATGGCAGTAATATGCATTAATGTACAAACAGTTTTCTTTCTTAATTATGTTTTCAATAACAATTCATGTCAAAAACGCTACAATTTTAGTAACAATTCATTCCATTGTGTTTAAAGTGGTGTTAAACGCCATCAAACAAGCAAATATAAATATTTCGGATTCCCTATTGGAACCTCTAAAGACATAGTTTTGAGAAGGTCTCTGTATTTTACAAACCAACTATAAAATTGGGAAAATTTGATTGGACA
>MJUT01044640.1:353580-370989 GCA_002080005.1 Gigantidas platifrons | reverse complement strand
TAATGTTTGAAATTTGATCTTAAATTGAACAATTAGACATGCAAAGAACAATTTTGCAGTGAACAAACCACATTAGTGAATTACTGCTATCTTACCGATAATAGTTGCATTATAAGAAACGCCAACTGAACAAAAGTTGTTTCCCTTTACTCCTGCAATAAAACCCGCCACAGCTGTTCCACGACTACAAAAATATAACATTGTCTTCATTCGTTAGAATTTCAAGTTACGAAAATATAATATATCGAATGAAAGCAGGATTTGTTCGGTAAAGAAAAAGACTAATTTCAACAGGATGATGGTGAAATGCTTATAGTACTAATAGTGCCCCCTCTTCTCGCCGATGTGTTCCTTTATTCGTATGACGCAACGTCATAAAGGGGCGATTCAACAAAAACGAAAAGAAATTAACCCGATCGTTTAGATTCACGTTCCGCTATATATACCGTATGGTATTCTAGCTATATATTTCGCTATATAGATTATGTCTTTAACTATTTCTAATTTTGATGATTATGGGGGTTAGGGTTGTGGTGTTTAATGGCACTTTCAACAATATTTCAGTTATATCGTGGCGGTCAGTTTTATTGATGGAGGAGTACCCGGAGAAAAACAGCGACTTGCCGTATGTAACCTTTATCACATAAAATTATCGAGTACGATGACCCTTTGGTCTATGCCAATCATTTTGAAATAAAGGAATCCACAACTAGAAATTGACAGCGAGGGCTGGTTGTGAACGGAACTTTACGACAACATTTACCCATTGTGATAGTTACAACAGCATCTACATATGGATTATATATGTCCACAGTTTATGTTTCCTGTCACGATTTCCTTGATACATGTAGCGGGTTACTGGTAATAAGGAAGCTACTGAACCATTGATTCCCAGTTCGTTAGATTTACGGTCGCCACCATGACTTAGCGGTTAAGGAATATCTGTGTCACAAATGACCATGGATGTGTTCCATTTCTCGTTAACACAATCCCGTTCTTTCCTCATTCATGACTTAACTAGTTCTCAGATTAAATTTAATATTGAAAACATTGTTCTTTTGAGATTGACTGCTGTGTGCAATCAATCTATAAGATACACATTTATTTTTGTTTGTTTGTTTGATGATGTTTAACACCACTTTCAACAATAGTTTAGCTATATTGTGGTGGTCAGTTTTATTGGTGGAGGAAACCGGAGGACCCGGATGAACAGCCGACCTGACAAACTTTATCACATAATGTTGTACACCTCGTCATGGGCGGGAGTCGAACCCACAACATCAGTGGTGATAGGCACGGATTGCATAGGTTATTGTAAATCAAGCTACCATACGATCACGCCACGACTGCCCCTAATGTGTATCTAAGCTCATTTAAACTCAAGCTATTGACCATGTATAACATAAGTATCATCCCATCTAAAAGTAAATAACTTATAGTCACCATCATATAGCTTACTTGTCAGTAAATAACAATCACCCACACATGATATATATAGGGCCGTCGTGGCCGTGATTGTATAGTAGTTGGATTTATGACTACCTGGGTAATCCGTACCTATCACCACTGATGTTGTGGGTTGGAATCTCGATCAGGGCGAGGTGTACACCATTGTGTAGTAAAGTTTGACCGTGAATTGCGACATGTCTGTGGTTTTCTCCGGATTCTCCATTTCCCGCCACCAATCTGTACCAATAAAACTGACTTCCACGATATAGTTGAAATATTTTTGAAAGTGGAGTTAAACAACATCAAATAAAGAAAGAAACACACATGATATATACATTATCTTACTTCATGCCTGGTAGTGGATTGTGATGTGTAACATCATGATAATAGTCGTATGAGTCGGCGACGTCCTGTAACAATAATTGTAGTACATTAGCTATAAAATATGACAATAAATTGAAGTATGAGACGATATATAAAGTTGCAACTGTGGTTCATTGCAGTTGTAATGTGTATTCAATACAATGAACATGTGATACATAAACATTAGAGAATTCCGAAAGAGCAAACAATGATGACACAGAAGACACAGGACGAATGCAACAAATAAACAAAACAAAAAACAAACAATCAAAAAACAAAAAACACACACAGAAAACAGACATTAAAAATGGAAAGAAAAGGTAAACAAAATGGGTGAATCCGGGAGCTCACGGTTATCCTACGATAGCATAGTAGAATATATGACTGATGTTCGGTGTCCGGATGGAGAGACGTTTGTTTCTATATACTGAACTTCCAGTTCGCTAACGCCATAAAACAACGTTAACATATTGAAATGAAACAAGAAAAAAGTATCATCACTTCATTAAAAATTAATATGTTCTCGCCATGATCAAGTTTGTCAGAGTTCGGTCCATGTCTTTCCCGGATAATTATAGTTTTCTCCGCCAGTTTAAACTAGTATGTATTTCTACAAGACTTAAACAGCTCTGGAACTCTGGATTGAGACGACGTAACATCAATGAAGTTATGTGTTAATTTCGAGGTAATTAAGATTTGTGATGGTACAACCATGGAAAAGTGAAGCATGAATGGTTTTCGATTGATGTGTAGCAATAACAGTTGGAGGTAGTGAAACGAAATCGGAAAATAAGTCATTGAGGTTAATGTCACTCAAATTATTTGAAGGAACATTAATAATGTTTGAAACGCGGGATGTCGATGGAACAACTGTAGAATTTGGAGGCATAATTGCAAGCTGTTGTTGTGGCGCAGGTAATGCGGGTATCTGATCTTTAATAGTGCTGGGTATTACATCTCCCATTACTTGTTTTTCGTTGTTTGACACACGTTGATAAACGATACAGGATGGCACGGATTTATGGTAAGTGACTGACATTATTTGAGCCATGGAAAAGTTCCTACAAAGGATTGTAACACCAGTGCTGCGGACAGAATGGTTAGTACAAATAGTTGATAGTCCTATTTGTTGGTTAAGTTCAGGCATAAACTGAGACAAACTATCTCGACCGATTGGTTTTTTTTTGGAACCAACATTCATCAGTTGACATGTCTTTCGGATACTGACAAAGACGATCACAGTCCGGGTTTAGCTTTCTGATGTAACTTTCAAAATTAATAACAGGGCCATATTCAGGGCAATTTTCATCAGCGTGCATGTGGCCGGATACCCTTCCCTATCAGATTCTCGGTGATTTTTTATGAGTTCATCCACCTTTTTTTACTACATATTTACGTCCGATATCAGCGTATTGTTTGACTACGAAAGTGTCCTTCGTCATGGAATCCATGTTCTCATTTGCACGGCGACAGAAATACAGACGGACGTTCATTTGTACACGGTTTGCCAAACTTGTCGGTGTATTTGGATCTAGGTAAATGCTGTTGTAAATTTTATTTAAGTCACTTTGCTCTATTTCAGGATAATGTTCAATGTCCCCCTTTCCGGCTGCTGTAATTTCGGCCATTGCGGTTTTGAAACATTTATTAGGCTCGGACAATTCTGTCCCCGTGATTATATCATACTTTTTTTTAGATGAGGGGGGCTTTTCAGGTATCTGTTTAGTGTATGTCTGTTCCTCATCATAGTAGTGGCTTTGTACAGTTTCCCATGTTTTGTGCGAATGTTCATGTAACAAGAGCACCACCCAAGGGTGCTGGACGCTCAACTTTTTCGTATCTGATATTAAACTGCAAGCAATTTACAAAATAATTATTGAGAAATTGCATATTTCAAAAAGGGAGAATAACTAAAAAAATCGAGAAAGCATCAGAGATGCAACAGCCGAGTTGCAAGTCAAAATCTTGGGGCATTTAATTTGTCTATTCACCCTCATCATAAATATATATGGTATAGGGGTGGGGATCTCAATCATTAAAATGTTCACTTCGGGTAGGGGGTGGGGTATGACCCCCAGGGCCTGAGCTATAAGGCATTTAATTTGCATAGTCACCCTGATCATAAATATATATGGCTTAGGGGTGGGGATCTCAACCATTAAAAAGTTCACTTCAGATAGGGATGGGGTATGACCCACGGGGCCTGACCTATAAGGCATTTAATTTGCCTAGCGATCCTGATCATAAATATATATGGCTTAGAGGTGGGGATCTCAACCATTAAAAAGTTCACTTAGATAGGGGGTGGGGTATGACCCCCAAGGCCTGAGCTAGAAGGCATTTAATTTGCCTAGTCACCCTGATCATAAATATATATGGCTTAGAGGTGTGGATCTCAACCATTACAAAGTTCACTTCAGGTAGGGGGTGGGGTATGACCCATGGGGCCTGAGCTATAAGACATTTAATTTGCTTAGTCACTCTGATCATAAATACATATGGCTTAGGGGTGTGGATCTCAACCATTAAAAAGTTAATTTCAGGTAGGGGTGGGGTACGGACCCTGGGGCCTGAGCTATAAGGCATTTAATTTGCTTAGTCACTCTGATCATAAATATATATGACTTACGGCTGGGGATCTCAACCATTAAAAAGTTCACTTCAGGTAGGGGTGGGGTCTGAGCTATAATGCATTTAATTTTCCTAGTCACCCCGATCATAAATATATATGGTTTAGGGGTGGGAATCTCAACCATTAAAANAATTTCAGGTAGGGGTGGGGTACGGACCCTGGGGCCTGAGCTATAAGGCATTTAATTTGCTTAGTCACTCTGATCATAAATATATATGACTTACGGCTGGGGATCTCAACCATTAAAAAGTTCACTTCAGGTAGGTGTGGGGTCTGAGCTATAATGCATTTAATTTTCCTAGTCACCCCGATCATAAATATATATGGTTTAGGGGTGGGAATCTCAACCATTAAAAGGTTCACTTCAGGTAGGGGGTGGGGTATGACCCCAGGGCCTTAGCTATAAGGCATTCAATTTGCCTAGTCACCCTGATCATAAATATATATGGCTTAGGGGTGGGGATCTCAACCATTAAAAAGTTCACTTCAGGTAGGGGTGGGGTACTGACCCTGGGACCTGAGCTATAAGGCATTTAATTTGCTTAGTCACTCTGATCATAAATATATATGGTCTAGTGGTGGGGATCTCGACCATTAAAACGTTCACTTCTGGTAGGGGTGGGGTATTACCCACGGGGCCTGAGCTATAAGGCATTTAATTTGCCTAGTCACCCTGATCATAAATATATATGGCTTAGGGGTGGGGATCTCAACCATTAAAAAGTTCACTCCAGCTAAGGGGTGGGGTATGACCCACGGGGCCTGAGCTATAAGGCATTTAATTTGCCTAGTCACCCTGATCATAATATATATGGTTTAGGGTGGGGATCTCGGTCACATTTTTTATACCGATTCCCCAGCGGGATGGGGCTGAGCCCCGGGGATAAAAAATGTTGAATGCACAACTTCACATTGGCATCGCCACCCATACCAAGTATTAAGTTTCTATCTTTTGTAGTTTCAGAGAAATGTGTAATTCTCAAAATATGTACTTGTTCTTTAAAAAAAATCATAATTTTATGTTGATCGCCCAAAAACTAAAAGCGCTATCGCGTTAACGAAGATATCCTAACATACGCCCGCCCGCCTTTCACCAAAATATAAGCCGAGTGCAACTTCGTTGCAACTAGGCTAATAAAATGCTGGATGGAGTTGTTTTCTCTTGTCAACAGATTGGGGTCACTTTCTACAAGTGTATTGAGTTTTAAGTTAATAGCTTTGATTGTTATTGAGAAATTTTAATTTTACTAAAAAAATATCCCAAATTTTTATGTACGATGTCGAAACAAGGGCAGATAAATCTGGATATACAAATCACAGGGTCATCTGCCTTATTGTAATTGGTTCCTCTTTTGATAGTGAACAAGTATTCCAAGTTTCAAGTGGATACCTTTGATAGTATTTGAGAAATGGACTCTGACAAAAAACTTAACCGAAAACTTAACCTAAAACTTAACCGCTGACACTGACGCTGACGCCGGAGTGACGACAATAGCTCGACTTTTTTTCTTCGAAAAGTCGAGCTAAAAATGGCAAAGTGTTTCTGCCATTCTGACGACACTGAAAGATTCAAAGTTACTTTCCATGTTTTTTTCAGTCAGATATTCCCTGAGAAGATTCGCGCCTGCTTTGTTTGCTTTGGCAGTATTTCTTGGTACCACGTATAAAGAGACAAAGCGCTTCATGGCTTCAAGTTCAAGCTTATGCAGACGACAAACACTTCCCCCACCTCTTCTTTCTTTGATATGTTGAATGTATTTTATAACTTTTATTGCATTCTGTTGTTTTATAAAAAACAAATGCAAAAACTTGTGTTCGACGATATAGAAATATGTCTTATATATACGGCTACAGACGTATACATAGCTTGATGTATACGGCTTGTTATCCAATCAGAATCCTTACATTTTTATGTGAGCTATAATATTGAATTGTATTTGTATAATAACAAATGAATATAAGTATACAATTACCACGTTGCCTTCCAGATCTGTATGATTGGTCTGTACCAGTGAATCTACAACAGCTACAATAACACCTTTACCAGTATAACCCTGTGATTGGTCTGTACCAGTGTATCTACAACAGCTACAATAACATCTTTACCAGTATAACCCTGTGATTGGTCTGTACCAGTGTATCTACAACAGCTACAATAACACCTTTACCAGTATAACCCTGTGATTGGTCTGTATAAGTGAATCTACAACAGCTACAATAACACCTTTACCAGTATAACCCTGTGATTGGTCTGTATAAGTGAATCTACAACAGCTACAATAACATCTTTACCAGTATAACCCTGTGATTGGTCTGTATAAGTGAATCTACAACAGCTACAATAACACCTTTACCATTATAACCCTTCGCCCAGGCTTGTTGAATGTTAAGAGTACAACAGCTATAATAACACCTTTACCAGTATAACCCTTCGCCCAGGCTTGTTGAATGTTAAGAGTACAACAGCTACAATAACACCTTTACCAGTATAACCCTTCGCCCAAGCTTGTTGAATGTTAAGAGTACAACAGCTACAATAACATCTTTACCATTATAACCCTTCGCCCAGGCTTGCTCGATGTTAAGAGGATATGTAACGACATCATTGGTCTAGAAAAAAAAACTATCAAACTATCATTATCTTCAAACATACTACAGAACTCACTATTACAGTATAAGGTTTTAAAAACCGATATCGTGTTTTCACTCCTCTATTACCACTTAAACAATTTTGTTTTGACAATGTAGTTGACTTTGAGTTAAAAATATAATTGATCGGTCTGAGTTTGCTGTTTAAAAGGTATACACGAAGATAGTGTGACGAGAACAATTTACTGCTTAATGTTGCACGCTAAGCAGAGAAACGGATAATAACAATTATCTAACGATATACTGTATGGAGTCGAAGTCGTGGTTCATATTTTCAGGTGACCAATCAAGGATGAGCCTACCTAAGCTTGAGATATTAAACCTAAGACATGCTGAGAGCTGTTGTCCGACTGGACAATATCATTAACTGCATATGATTGGATGTCGACTATGAATGAAATGTTACATCTAGTGTTTTATTTGGCCATTATTTGGCTTTCCAATCTTTCGATTTTTAACGTACCTGATGAAGGTTATTTTGAGCGTACCTGATGAAGATTATTCCAGAAACGCGAAATTTGATATGTACGTTTTTATTACATACTTAGTTAAAATAAAGGCATTTTTGTATGACCAATATGACCGGAAGTAAACTGTCCATATTTTCACATCCCTGGAAAATAACCGGTTATTAGGTGCCCCTCGTGCGTTTCAGACAAAATAAACAACTTCCGGTTTTTACGTCTGCAGATGTCGGAAGTATATAATAAATAGTTTAATGCATGGGCATTTTCATATTGACCTGGTTATCATCCCGAGACACCCATATTGGCCTGAGACGAAGTCGAGGGCCAATATGGGTGTCTCGGGATGATAACCAGGCCAATATGGAAATGCCCATGTATTAATCTGTATTTATTACTAAATTCTAAATTTAACTGTTAAAATTCATCAATTCTTCTAAATTCATGTCACTAATTTGGACATGTTAGCCAAAGGAAAAAAATTAATAAATAAATGTCAAAGAAATATAGCAAGCATTTCCACAGAACGTATACATTGATGCAGCACATCAACAAATCAAAGAGATGTTTGACCATAAGACCATTTATTTCAAGACTATAAAATTGGTATTTGTTGCTTCTGTGCTAAGCACGCAGTATTAAGGAGAAAGAGTAAATACTGGTTGGCTCGGAATTAGGAAAAGGTGTGGGGCGACGTGTCTATCCGTGGATTGTTGTTTCAGTGTGTTGGTCTAATACAAACCGAGCCTCATCATCATCTCATTGAAAATTAACTTAATCTAGTTTTGTTATAGTTAAAACAATTACTGAATTGACGTTAAACAACAATCACGCACTCACTCATATTAATTTCACTAAGGTTGAAATAAAAGAAATTTACATTTATGATAAGACGTAAATAATATTTTTTTATTATATGTCAGACAAAATTTATGTACGTTACTTATTGAATTTCTGTTAAATTATTACATACCAAATGCCATAAATCTTTAAGTTCAGGATCAGGATTATTTGCTAATCGCTTAAAACGTTGTTTTTCTTGTACTTCTAAAAAATCAACCTGAAATAATATGTACACAAATCAATTAAAAATACATTATTGAAATATATAGTTTTATTCATGATTGATTGTTGCTCAACGTCCATTGAACAGTATTTCAATTATATTCAGGATGATTTAGTTCAATCATAATATATGTAAAAATGAATATGGAATAGATATTTTTGTCTTTCAAAGCCTTGCTTCAATTAAGGGGAGGTAATTACGTACTTGAATGATGTAAATTAGGTCGCAGGTACATGTATTTGACTATAAATTTGACAGGATATATATTTCTCAACAGGTTTCACGTGGTTGTCATCGCTGCCATTCTCGGAACGCACATAAACGAGTCACGCGCACGACATAAGAAGAGTTTGAAGACATCAAAGGGTTAATCAGAAGCCGTATATCTAAGAACAGACAAGACAATCGTCAAAAGGGTTAATCAGAAGCCGTATATCTAAGAACAGACAAGACAATCGTCAAAAGACACCAAAGGGTTAATCAGAAGCCGTATATCTAAGAACAGACAAGACAATCGTCAAAAGAATAAAGTACAAACGGACAAATGACGATCTACAAAACATACACATAACGCTAAAGATCGACTAACACGAACCCCACTAAAAACCGGAGGTGAACACAGGTGCTCCGGAAGGGTAAACAGTTCCTGCTCCACTAGTGTTAATCTAGATATCTACATTTGTATTGCTATTACTGGGTCGATATCTCTACTGGTCTATTATTAGTTCACGGTGGTATCTCCTGCCTAGCAATCAGCCTTTCGTCACAGGATAGACTTCTACGATATGATTAATATTATTAGAATATCTTACATGAAATTAATCAAACTATTTGCATGTTTTATGAAAATTAGAAAAACAATCCGGTGACTAACCCCAACAAATATAATGTAGAGAGAGATAATATATTGTCACCCGGTCAGTTACATGCTGTGGTCCGGTCGATTACCCCTGACAAGTGGACGTGTGTTGATAATCCGTTTTGTAAGCTAGTCCGGTTCCGTAATTGTATTTTTAAACCGGAAAATACGTTAAAATCGTCAGAAATAACAAAAAACCCAAAAGGTTGTCGCCCGATCTACAACCCCTGACAGCCGGAGGTGTACTGAAAATTGCATTTTCTAAATAGGAAATTATTTCGTTGCCTTCTACAAAGCAACAAATATCCTATATATAGCTAGAGTAGCTAAGGTATAATAAAACAGTTATTGCTTCAGTGGGGTTCATGTCATTCGATCTTTCGTTTTATGTGTAATATTTTGTGGATCGTTGTTTGTCCTTTCGTCCTTATTCTCTTGGCCCAATATGTTGTCTGTCCTTCTTTGATTGGCGTATTCTGATGACCCCTTTAGTATCATAAAACTCTTCTTGTCAACACTCTCAGGTTGATATTTTTACATGTTCACCTTGTATAAAGACAATAATTGTATATTGTAATTTACAATTAATAAATATAGAGGCAGTCGTGGTCGTGATCGTATGGTTGTTGGATTTATAACTATATGTGCAATCAGTTCCTATTACAAGTGATGTTGTGAGTTCGATTCTCGATCAGGGCGGAGTGTACAACATTATGTGATAAAATTTGTCACAGACTTGCGACCGGTCAGTGGTTTTCTCCGGGTACTCTCGTTTACTCTACCAATGAAACTGACAGATATATATTCAGCACAAATAGGGTTTGTTAACATTAATGATAAATGTTAAATATTTGTTGTTCATCACATCAATCAAAATGACAACCCATGAAAACAAAACCATACACTAAATTAACAAAAACAACATTTTTGAGTCTCTAATAAAGAAAAAAAACGTAGGTATCACATTTAGTGCGCACGACGCGTTTCTGGAATAACCTTCATCGGGTACGCTCAAATCTGAAAGATTGAAAAGCCAAACAATTTGAAGGTTTGGGAGCAATAAAATCAAGTGGCCTTAACAGAATAGCCAAAATCGGGTAGGTGACCTATGCCTATATGTCTATTATTAATCTTGGGAAAATATAAATGGGAGAGATAAGGATACTAACTTCATCTTCATGTTGCAGGTTCGTGACCCCTGGATCCCCATCCGCCATTCCTGTCTCAGATATTTGACGTTGGTCTAATGTCATTCCATCTGACGTCATGCCATTGGTACTTGCAACACATTTGACGTATATTAAGGCACAAAGCAAGTGCATTAAATACATCGTTAATGGATACGAAATCTAAAGAAATGGATAAAAGATATTGCATTGTGTGGAAGTTACTAAGTCAAAGCAAGTTGTACATGTATATTCTTATTATTTAACAGTGATCTGCATGAAACATGGGGACGTCGTCACCGTGGTCGTATGGTAGTTGGATTTACAGCTACCTATGCAATCAGTGCCTATCACCACTGATGTTGTGAATTCGAATCTCGATCAGGGCGAGGTGTACAACATTATGTGATAAAGTTTGTCAATGACTTGCGACAGGTCGGTGGTTTTTTCCGGATCCTCCCATTTCCTCCACCAATTAAACTGACCGCCACGAGATATCTGAACTATTGTTGAAAGTGGCGTTAAACACCATCAAACAAACTCTGCATGAAACCACCATTGAATAGAAGACTAATATTTATTCTTTTAAAGTTGGTTTCTTTACCATTTTAAATGAATGATGCATTTTGTCTATTAGGACATGTAATAGATATGGTATACATATTACTACCCTCATATCATGGTAGTCAGTGACTTACGGCAGGTCGGTGGTTTTCTCCGGGTAGTCTGGTTTGACCAATAGCCAGTAGTGAGTAAAAATCAAAGGCCTGAGTTGTGAAATCTAAGTTCACTCAATCGTATAATTAACTTTGGCTTCAATGCGACAAGATCAAGATAAATAAAGTAAATATGTGAAAATCAACCAATTTTGAAGTATAAACGTGGAACATATTTATCCAAATAATAATTAAAACAGCTTGTCCATAACAAGAAATATTAAATTTACGAGCGCTATATCTTTACCTAGAAGAAATATTGTCTGTTAAGTTTATTCAAGACTTTCATATAGCTGATATTCCACTCCTTTCACATTTATCAATCAATCAATCAATCAATTAATTAATCAATCAATCAACTATCATAACATATGATAACAAAATATCTAAAAGAAGAGTTAAAGCTCTATAAATACAGGGGCTGTCGTGGCCGTGATCGTATGGTAATTGGATTTACAACTACCTATGCAATCAGTGCCTAATACCACTGATATTGGGAGACGAATTTATATAAGCTCAATAGCTTGTTTTCGGATTCCTTTAATTAATTCAATTGCAGTTGTATTTGTCTCACTATGTATGTAATTTGTGATATGTCTTAATTAATAAAATACGTTTACACTACCACTGATATTGTGAGTTTTAGTTTATGATGATTTTATTTGTTAAATTAACAAAAGGGATAGGACACAAGTTTTGCCAACTTATGAAGTCTTCTCCCATTAATACAATAATTTCACTTAGTATAATGATCATTCTGAGCATGCATATAATACATATAGAAAATATATTGTAAATAAAGTAATAAACGAATTAATAACAAAAAATAAAAATTGTGTTGGATGGGTGCGAGGTTGGAGAGTAGATAATTATCGAGTAATTATACTACAAGGAATCTTTTTGAAGATTTCATAAAATTGAAAACGTGTTTGAAGATATTAATATTTTCTTCGTATGTTATGTCATCGGACCCGCGAGTTAGTATATTCAGATCGATTGTCTGTACCCAATTTAAATTATTCATCATATTAAGTCTTATTTCGGTATACTTAGGACAAGTAAAAAAATAATGGAATGCATCTTCCCGTGGGGCTCCACAGGAACAAGCAGCATCATTTACTATATTGACCTTTGATAGATCATAATTTAGAAATGAATACGAGTTACGAAGTTGAGTTAGAATGATATTAAGTTTTCTGGGACCATAATAAAAATGTTTCGGGATACGTTTTGTATTATCTGACTGTTCCTTTCGAATGGCTTTTTTGAATTTAGTTAATGTGTCAAGATTACGATCAGATTGATCTAGCCGGTTCCAGAGTTTAACAGTAGATGGAATAAAAGATTCAGTTGTGATCGAGAGTCTACAAAAAGGTATTATTAAATCCGAACCGTTTCGTAAGGGGTAAATAGTTGTGCTTTGTACAGTAGGAGGAATAAGTTCTCTAAGATAATTTGGTGCATGTCCGTTCTTTATATTATAAAATAATTGGAGTTTCCTATTATGTCTTCTACTAGAGAGAGTAGTCCATCCTGTTTCTGAGTACAATTTATCCGTTTTTGTAAAAATTGGTAAACCAGTAACAATCCTTGCAGCATCTAGTTGCAATTTTTCAAGTTTGGATGAATTACACAATCCACAATTATCCCATATTTCACAGGCATATTCAAAAATTGGGCGGAAGTACAGTTTTTCTAGATTTTGTCTGCTTAACCTATATTTTAATTTTCGCAATATACCTAAAAGTCTTGATACGTTTAAGATTATATTTTCAATATGGTTATTCCATTTAGCATCACTTGACAAGGTTACACCCAAGTGTTTATGACACATTGTTATAGGGATATTGTTTGCATTAAATGAGAAATTAAAGTTATATCCAACGTCTGTATTGGAAAATAACATAATCTCAGTTTTGTCTGGATTAAAAGACATTAACCATTTTGAGGACCAGGTATTTAGTTCACAAAAATCATGATTTATAACATTTTCAATTTCAACAACATTTTGACTTGAATAACCTAAAGAAGTATCATCTGCAAAGAGTCTACTGAGAGAGAGGAGCTTCTCTCCAATATCATTTATATAAATTAAAAATAGCAATGGGCCTAATACCGAGCCTTGGGGGACCCCAGCAGAGATTTCACAAACAGTTGATGATGTTGCCCTGTTAATCACTTTTTGTTTTCTTTGATACAAGTAATTTCCAAACCATTTGATTAAAGGACCTTTTATACCATAAGAATTCATTTTATGTATTAAACCCCTGTGCCAAACTTTATCAAAGGCTTTGGAAAAGTCACAGAATAAAAAACAGCTAAATTCTTTTTTTTTTCTAGTGAATTGAGTATACAGTTGTATAGTTCTAACAACTGGTGGATAGTAGAATGTTTCGGAAGAAAGCCAGACTGATACTCATATATAAGTTTGTTTCTAACAAAATAATTATAAACATTTTTATAGACTACTCTCTTCATAATTTTACCCACACAACTAATTAAAGATATTGGACGGTAATTTGAAGGCAAAGAGGCATCCCCTTTTTTAAAAATAGCTATCACGTGTGCAATTTTCCAGCTTGTAGGATACTGGCCTTGTCGTAAAGATTTGTTGAAGATAATTTGAAGTGGTTCGGCAATTTTTCTGGGGCTATTTTGAGCATTTTATGGCTAATTTTGTCGGGACCGGACGCTTTTTTTAGGTCTAATATTTGAATAATATCTACAATTTCACTAGCAATCACAAAAATGTCGGTAATTGTGTCATTAGTTTTACTTTCGAAAGGGGGGACTGGTGTATTTTCTTCCTCCAACTTAGACACTAAGCTAAAATAATTATTTAATAATTCACATTTTTTGTCTTCATCATATACCATTTCATCTAAATATGCATCGTTAATTGTGTTTCGAAGCGGAGGGATACAGTTACTTCCCTTGTTAGATTTAATTAGCATTTTCATTATTTTCCAGTAAGTTTTAGGGTTCGTCGAATTATCTAATAATATATTGTCTAAGTTACTTTCAAAATTTTCTTTTGCTTTCTTTTTCATATTATTGACCTTATTTCTTTGTTTTTTATATTTTAAAGTATCGTTTTCCCTCCCAAATTTTAGAACTTTTTTTCTTAGGCGATCACGTAGTCGAATTTCTTTTCTAATTTCATTATTAAACCATGGTTTGTCATAATCCCGTACAGTTATAGTTTTCGTTGGAATACACTGCCTTGATATGTCCAAAAATAATTTTGTAAATTCTTCAACCATGTCATCTACGTCGTTTAAAATGCCTATCTTTTCATTCCAATTAATTTCGTTCATTTTATTATTAAAGAGTTCTAAATCTATATTTTCATACTGCCAAATTTCTCTGGTAAATGAACACGAAGTCGATTTTGGACATTTGAGAAAAGCAACTGCTGCATCGTGATCACTAATTTCTGATGGCAACGTAAATACATCAGAATAAAGTGGGGTCATGGTATCGGAAATTATAATCGGGTCTAATAAATTATTTAATCTTGTTGGTTTTACTATAACATTTCTAAAATTAAACGTGGTCATCATGTCGACCAGCTTGTTATTATTTACATTAAAAAGATTAGAATTCAAATCGCCCGAAATCACGATATTTTCGTTTATCTGATGAGCTAATTCAATAGCATGCGTTAATCGAGATAAATACTCGTTGTCGGTCCACTGTGGACGGTATGTATTGCATAAAAGAAATGATTGACCCTTCGCGGAATCTGAACCCAAAGACTTTCGTCTAAATTATTCTCCAGTTGGATTATCCTTGAAATGTTTACATTTTCCTTCGTGTAAATCAGAAGCCCCCCTCCCGTTTGATTCTGTCTGTCGCGGCGTTGAATATTTTTTGTGAAGGAATATAATTCGATATCGTCATTCTGAATACTGTTATCAAGGTGTGACTCAGTTATTACTAAAATATCAAATTCATCTGCAAAATGCTGGACGAAATTTGTTTTGTTTCTTATACTACGTATATTGATATTACACAAGGAAATGGAATTATCGTTTAAACCAGTGTCTAAGTTAGGCGGTGGACTCGATATGTCAGTTCCCGGACCAGGATTTAGTTCGACATTACCGATCATTAAAATGAAGTGAAGAACGAATAAGATAAAGACAATATTTACATTTGGATTTAAACTCTGGAGCACAAGGAGAGACACGAACAAGAAAGAACACCGTAAGTTTGTTAATAAGATATTTCTATAAGAATCGGCTTGTACAAGCACGCATTTTCTACTTCAGATCCTTGAACAGGTATAAAACATGCCTATGGCTGATCTGTAAGCTTCTAATGAATTACCCATTGGGTTTCAGAAGAAGATAAATGCATAGACAGCCACAGTCATATTTTATATATCGTAAAGTAAGAACCTCCTCGCACCACAAAAACACAAGTATATGTACAGGTAAGTATAAAACAAATATACAACATTGAAGAAAATTGGAATGAACAATGAACAAAAAAGTATAATAAAAAAGAATATGTACACAGTTACATATTCGGATGTCATATATTGGATTGATTTCAGGCAAGGCTGAAAAACATAGGAAAATATTTCATAATTATATTTGTTATTCCTAAAAGGGCGAATATAAAAATTTACTTGATAGGGAACAATTAAGAAAAAAAAAATGGGAACAAAGTGAAAAATAAATGCTTCTGGTGTGTTTATGATGAAATTAAATTTATATAGAGATATTTTAATGCTTAGTATATTGTGTGAATGCTTTATGAAGAAGAAAAAAAACCCCCAAAAAACAAGAAACAAAAAACTTCTCAGATAGCAGCAGATGAAATTTGAGGATAAATAAAAGGTTTCTAAGTAGGTTAAAAGGGTATTTGACGCAGCTTTGGTTACCAACATAATAACAACAACACAACAACAACAAAAAATACAAATTCCGGCAACAGCATATATTTTCATTGATTACTGTATTCCGCAAATATTCATCAACTCATATATATATATACACACATTAATTTCATGATTTATTATTGGAGTTATTGGACATTTTTAATTAGTAAAAGCGAAGGCATTACTGAATAAAAACAACTCTACTAACTTTATATATCGACAACGGACAAAGACATCACAAAATTATACATGATTGATACAATGTATATTTTCAGACTTACAACAATGCATTTATACCAGCTATACATGTTTGCGAAAAAAGATATAGTATAAGAAATATGTAGGGTTGATGCATTAGTGACAATTATACTCCGAAGAGGGGAGGGGCACGTATATTCGGTAAATGAGAGATATGCAGCAATTGCACATGTATCTAGGTCACGAATGTGTTCTACAAACATATTTACACTTGTATTACTCATGATTTACTAAAATGAGCATTCCGTTTGAGCTCGTATATTTTGGTAGAGAGGGAATAAGATATTTTATCACTAAGCTCAAGCTAGCGAACAATTTCTAGCGAACAATAAGCTAGCGAGCAATAAGGCGATATGTCTCAAAACCAAACAAATAAATAAAAGCGAAATGTACTTAGAATATTTCTAGCGACCAATAAGAAATATATTTCTGTAAATATACAATCAACACATTGAATCGACATCTGGGCATATCAGGGAATATTTCTGAATACTCCCCCCCCCTCCCACACACTTCTACAATACGAAGTAGACACTCATGTGAATAAAAAGACAATACATTGTATGTGATATTTCTCATGTTCACTCGAACATAAAATATTTCTTCTCTTTACTAAGCATATTAACAAAGACACACGTATATTTTGGGATGACGGGATTATAAAACAGCACGCCAACTTTAAATAAACATAGCGTAAACAAATAATTTACTGTCATGAAAACCGGTATATAATTTCGAGTTGCCATCGCTTTGTAAAACAAAATAAAGTCCTAAGATTCTCTGTTCCCACGTCTCATAAATATAAAAAAAAATGTGAATATAGAACAATAGAAATATATAGCAATACGTTTTTTAAAAATAAACAAATATAAATTCTGCATATGCGTGTCGCATTTATT
>MJUT01044640.1:324671-335758 GCA_002080005.1 Gigantidas platifrons | reverse complement strand
AGTCGGTAGATGTATGACTGCTGGGAGGATTAGTCAGTCGGTAGATGTATGACTACTGGGAGGATTAGTCAGTCGGTAGATGTATGACTACTGGGAGGATTAGTCAGTCGGTAGATGTATGACTACTGGGGGGATTAGTCAGTCGGTAGATGTATGACTACTGGGAGGATTAGTCAGTCGGTAGATGTATGACTACTGGGAGGATTAGTCTGTCGGTACATGTATGACTACTGGGAGGATTAGTCAGTCGGTACATGTATGACTACTGGGAGGATTAGTCAGTCGGTAGATGTATGACTACTGGGAGGATTAGTCAGTCGGTAGATGTATGACTACTGGGAGGATTAGTCAGTCGGTAGATGTATACACATACGGATATACATGTACATGTAGATATCTAACTTAGTGCGCTCGCCGAGCTTCAAATAATATACAAGTTTTCTTTGTAAGAGGACGAAAACCTAAGGACGTAAACAAGAGGCAGACGAACCTTTGTTGTAATAGTACATACATTATTTATGAATTGTAAATTACACTATACAATTATTATATTTATACAAGGTGAACATCGAAAATTATCAACCCGATGGTTTTGACGAGACGAGTTTGGAGATACCAAAGTGGTAATCAGAATCCGTAAATCGAAGAAAGACAGACAACACAATGGCCAAGAGAAAAATGACAAACAACACAATGGCCAAGAGAAAAATGACAAACAACACAATGGTCAAGAGAAAAATGACAAAAGGACAAACAACGATCCATAAAATATTACACATAAAACAATAGATCGAATAACACGAACCCCACTGAAGCAATAACTGTTTTATTATACCTTAGCTACTCTATCAATATATACATGTAGTGTATTTACAACTTGAATGTGTTGCTTTGTAGAAGACAACTAAATAATCTCCGGTATAGAACATTTCCAGTACACCCCCAGCTGTCAGTGGTTGTACACCGGGCGACGACCTGTTGTTTATGTTTAATTTATTTAGATGATTTCAGCGTAATTTCCGGTATACAAATACAATTACGGAACCGGACTAGCTTAAAAACGGATTGTCAAAACATGTCCGCTTGCCAGGGGTAATCTACCGGATTACAGCATGTTGCTGACAGGATGACAACATATTGTCTCTCTCTCTACATTATATTTGTAGGGGTTGGTCACCAAATTTTCGCAAACCATGCAAATTGTTTTATTAGTTTTATGTAAGGTATACTAATAATAATAACTATATAGTTGCAGTCAATATTGTAACGAAAGGCCGATTGCGGGGCAGGAGATACCATCGGGAGCTAATAGTAGACCAGTAGATAGTGATAAAAATGTAGATATCTTATTTAGTACGCATGACTCGTTTACGTGCGTTTAATAAATAGCATAGCACGTGAAACCTATTTAGAAATATTAATACTGTTAAATTGATATACAAATACCTGTGACCTACTTACACCATTCAATTACGGACGTCACTTTCCCTTTAATAAAGCAAAGATGTATTAGTAAAGACAAAATAACTATTCATTATTAATTTTTACGAATATTATGATTCAGTTCAACTAAATAGTCCTGAATATAATTGAAATACTGCTCAATGGACGTTGAGCAATAATTCATCATGAAAAAAACCCCTACATGTTTCAATAATGTATTTTTTATTGATTTGTGTACATATTATTTTAGGTTGAAGTTGTAGAAGCACAGGAAAAACAACGTTTCAAGCGATTAGCAAATAACCCTGATCCTGAACTTAAAGATTTATGGCATTTGGTATGCAATAATCTAACAGAAATTTAATAAGTAACGTACATAATGTGCCTTTAAAATAGCATATAATAAAAAAAATCATTTCCATCTTATAAATGTCAAATTTTAAGATCTTTCTTTATTTCAACGTGGTGAATTTAATGTGAGACTTATGGTCAAACACCTATTTGTTTTGTTGATGTGCTGCATCAATATACACGTTCTGTGGGAAGATTTCTTATAGTTCTTTAATAATTAAATATTTTTTTTAAAAACAAATCGTTCTTTTATTCCTTTGGCTAACATGTCCAAATTAGTGACATGATATATGAAATTTAGAAGATTTGATGATTATTAACAGTCAAATTTTGTAAACAAGTATTTAACATTTTGTGGTATGTCTACATATCTAATTAAACAATCTATCCTTATCATATCTATCCCGTTCCTCAAGGAAAAAAACATGTCCATGTGATTTATGGTCTTTATATATCCAATACAACTAAAAATAAGACAAGAAAATACCACAATGTCGGAACAAAGGCAAACTCGATAAGATATCTATTTAAAAGGAGATCTTTATACTTAATTTATTTTGTTGATATACTAAAAATAACAACATATTGCATGAGGGTCATGTCATGTCACCGTTCATTCATATTCGACATCTAATCATATGCAGTTAATTATACTGACCAGTCGGACAACAGCTCTCAGCATGTCTTCGGTTTTGTATAACAAGATTTGGAAAGCTCATTGTTGATTGGTCACCGTTACTCCGCTTAACATTAAACAGTAAATTGTTCTCGTCACACTTTCTTCGTGCATACCTGATAAACCAGCCGATCTAATACTTATTTACTTCTTTAAGAAGAAAATTATTAATGCTGTTAGTCTTCTTCAAGTATTAACAAAGTATACTGTATATACCGCGCAGTACGCTACGGTACATTATTAGCTTACTTCTAACCCTAACCTGAGGTATTAAAGCAGAGAACAGAACTGACGAACATCAAAATGTGTCATTTTACATATATATATAAAATATAATTCAGATTGACCAAAAATTAAAAGACTATCACATAAACCATGACAATATGGCGTCTCATGTCTCATTGTTCCGAACGTATTTAGTTTCCGAAGTACATCTCTTTCTTATGAAGCTAATAATGTACTGTAGCGTACTGTGTGGTCTATACAGTATACTTTGATAATACTTGAAGAAGACAGCATTAATAATTTTCTTCTTGAAGAAGTAAATAAGTATAGGATAGGGTGGATAAACAGCAAACTCAGACCGATCAATTATATGTTTAACTCAAAGTCAACTACATTATATATTCAAATACATTGTCAAAACAATATTGTTTCAGTGGGAATAGAGAAGTGAAAACAAGTGATCGGTATTTTAAAACCTTATACTGTAATGGTGAGCTCTATAGTATATTTGAAGATAATGATAGTTTGATAGTTTTTGTTCTAGACCAATGATGTCGTTACGTATCCTCTTAGCATTCAACAAGCCTGGGCGAAGGGTTATAATGGTAAAGGTGTTATTGTAGCTGTTGTAGATACGCTGGTACAGACAAATCATACAGATCTGGAAGGCAATGTGGTAAGTTCTTAAAATTAACTAGTGATGTATATCGAAGTATTTTATCCATTTGAGAACTCCACAAATAACTTCGGTTTCTTAATACTAATTGTGTGCAGATCGAAGCTATTGTTATCAATGCATTGCACATTCCTAGCTCCTCAATTTTTCCAGCAACGGCTGCACATTTAGAATATATCTTTCAGTTGATACGATATTTCAGAACTTTTGCTTCACTTAAAGACTGTCTTGATAGAAGGTAGCTACAAGAAAGAAAACTATTAAACCAAGGATTTATTGTGGTACCAATTAAGTCATGACTGCGAAAGCTTTACGGTTGCCATCATGACTTCGTTGATCATTACAAAATATGTGTTATCAGAGTGACCACGGATATGTGTTATCAGAGTGACCACGGATATGTGTTATCAGAGTGACCACGGATATGTGTTATCAGAGTGACCACGGATATGTGTTATCAGAGTGACCACGGATATGTGTTATCACAGTGACCACGGATATGTGTTATCAGAGTGACCACGGATATGTGTTATCAGAGTGACCACGGATATGTGTTATCAGAGTGACCACGGATATGTGTTATCAGGGTGACCACGGATATGTGTTATCAGAGTGACCACGGTTATGTGTTATCAGAGTGACCACGGATATGTGTTATCAGAGTGACCACGGATATGCTTCTTTTCCTTCTTTTCTCTTTATGACTTATCACCAGGTTTTTAACATAAGTGACATGACGGGTGCCATTAATGCAACATAAACTGCTTACCCTTCCGGAATACATTGTTTCACATCTGGTTTTGTAGTGAGGTTCATGTTGTTTAATCCTTTGGTGTCGGTTTGATTTATGCTTGTTGTTGTTTGATCGTGCTTAACACCACTTTCAACAATATTTCAGTTTTATCGTGGCGGTCAGTTTTATTAATGGAGGAAACAGGAGGGCCCTGAGAAAACCACCGACCTGTTGCAAGTCACTGACACACTCTATCACATAATGTTCTACACCTCACCCTGATCGAGATTCGAACTCACAACATCAATGGTGATAGGCACTTATTGCATAGGTAGTTTGTATATTCAACTACCATTAACTCATTTGCTTTTGATCCACGTTTGACTTTGTGATATTAGAAATGGAATAACTGATTCAATAACAATCCTAAACTTTATTTTGACTCATGTACATGTCTAGTGTAATTGTTTCATGGCGCAAAGAACTCTACAAATACAGGAATATATCCTTCACTTGCAATCACTGTTGCTTTTTTTTTAAAACATTTCAATAAAACTAAATTAAGTTAAAAGTGTTCCTTACCCCCAACCCACCCCATGTAACGTGTTATTGCCATGATCAACCTGAAATATAGCTCGTTAGGCACTAAACAACAATTACTCACCCACTCCCTATTATGATAATGAAATAGAACAAATTAGACCAAGATAAATTACACCGTAGGTCACGTTGAAGTTCGATGATACTATAATTTATTATTCACTGGGCAACTTGAAGTTAATAATTGTTTTTAATCGCCAACATCTTTTATATATCACTCAGTTGATACGATATTCCAGAGCTTGCGTTTCCTATCATGCTTTCCTTGATGGAGGGCTGCTGCTAACAAGGAAACTAGTGAACCAAAGGTTCATCTTGGTTAAGTTGAAGTCATCACGTTTTACGGTCGCCACCACGACTTGGTTGATCATTTTGGAATATCTGTCACAAATGACCACGGATATGCTCCACTTATTGTAGGTACATTTGTACACGGTTCTTTTCCTATTCATGACTTATGACTGGGTTTGTAACTAACGGGTACCACAAGTGGATCATGAACTACTTACCCTTTCAGGGCACCTGAGTTAACCTCCGGTTTTTAGTGGGGTTCGTGTTTCTTGATCTTTGGTTTTATGTGTATGTTTGGTAGATCGTTGTTTGTCCCTTTGGTCATTGTGTTGTCTGTTCGTCTTCGATTTATGGATTCTGATTACCCCTTTGGTATCTTCAAACGCTTCTTATAATGCAGAGCCGTATGATTATTTTCCTCAAGTTCACACAGAACTCAGCGATTATTTACGTACAGGTCAACTGTAAGTTCAGTGATTATTTATCTCAAGTTCACACAGAACTCCACAATTATTTAAATACAGTTCAACTGGAACTCAATGATCATTTACCCCTAGTTCACAGAGCTCCAACGAATCCAACGTGAATTCTATATATTATCTTCGAGTAAACTCCATGCTTTTTGTTAACCATCAGTCAACGCTGTGCTTCCACCTCGAGTCAACCAATGAAAACCAAGCTATATTACATCGAGTCAACCGAGAACTCCATTGCCTTTTACCTCTAGTAAATCGATCATTTTAAATGTTTTTACCTACCAGTTTAATTGGTCAATATTGGTGGAACAAATATAATTTTTCACGGAAAAAAACCTCTGATAAACTTTATTACATGATCATTGTACCAAATATACTTCACAACTGGCATGTACGAACTGATTTGGTGACCAACCTCTCATATCTCGAATATGGTAAAAACTTGCAATTGGTATAATATAATTGTTTTTACAGGACGTCGTCGACTCATACGACTATTATAATGATGTTAGCCACCATCAACCAGAGCCAGGCTTGAAGTAAGATCATATATATCATAATGAGTGAGTCCTAGTTGCTTATTGACAAATGAGTTATATACATAGCGATTACATGTACAACCTATTGTTTTGATCTAAAATGGCAACATTAACGAATAATAGTATGGTTTATAGAAGAATGCTGTATTTTTATTGGATGTCCAACAGGGTAGTTCATGTTATGCATACGTCTAGAGCCGTAGACATGTATCACATGATTAAACGATTAAAGATGTCATTCGACTGCCAGTTATATCAATGGATTTTTTTTTATCTTGTATCGGCTTACAAATGTGATTGTGCTGGTCGGTAAAATGAACATGTTCTTCCTGAAAAACACCTAGAACGGATGTTGACGTTTTCAACGTATTCTACTATACAAAAACGACTGCCCATACAGAAGCAGACTTTCCGTAATGTTAAAATCTGCTTGAATATAATTTAAAGAAAAATATAATAAAAAGCTATGCACCATAATATAAAATTTATTCTGGTTCTAAGCAGGGCATATAATGTCACGTGATATTATATTAGAAGTACAATGTGAAGATACCAAAAGCAATATATCGAATTAGGACAAACAATGGAATTGAAAAAAAGAGAAAGAGCGAAAGAGGAAACACTGATCTACAAAACACTTATACTGTACGAGATAAGATAGGTGATTTCCTATAATTGTTCATAGATAAAGCTATAGATGTACAATTACATACACATATTTGGGGTTTTGTCAGTTGGAAAAAAACAACATTTTCATGTTATTTGTCTTGATGGTTTTGCTATTTTTTTCATTATATTTTATACCTGGGTAAACTAGTCTGTTCATGTAAATTATACTTTTCCCCGTGAATTATAAAAAGACAGTGATAGTCCACAGTTTCAACAATATCAACAAAACGAACAATAACTCCTGATCTCAAGTCGTTAAACAATAACTCCTGATCTCAAGTCGTTAAACAATAAATCCTGATCTCAAGTCGTTAAACAATAACTCCTGATCTCAAGTCGTTAAACATTAACTCCTGATCTCAAGTCGTTAAACAATAACTCCTGATCTCAAGTCGTTAAACAATAACTCCTGATCTCAAGTCGTTAAACAATAAATCCTGATCTCAAGTCGTTAAACAATAAATCCTGATCTCAAGTCGTTAAACAATAAATCCTGATCTCAAGTCGTTAAACAATAAATCCTGATCTCAAGTCGTTAAACAATAACTAGACTACGATATATGACGTTGGAAGTCATGGCTTGGGACAGGCACAGAAATGCGTCGGAGTTAAATCTGTTAATGGTTCATCGTGGACTTTCTCACCAGTCACTGTCGTCAACGTGATGATCGTAACTGCAGTTACGATCATCCCAACATGGTGGAGGGAAAAACCGGTAAATTTTATTAGGTCATTTTCTCCATGTTAACGGTTTATTTTCATATTTGTATTGTGTCAAGAAACATGTTGTTAAGTCATTTCAATGAAAGGTTGTTTTCCATAAAATGGAAATTTGACGAGAAGAAAGAAAATCGAGATACAAAAAAACTCGATGATGATCGTAACTCCGTCGATTGATGATCGTAACTTACACCATTTTTAGTAGAAAGATGATCGTATAAACTAAAAAAATTCAATATTTTTATTTTTTGATAAACATCATACTTAGCGGCCACGATATACTGCTCTCACTGAATTAAAAAAATGAACAAAATAAGCGCTCAATGAACAACGGAATTTGTCAAACAGCACGAACCACCGACGTGCTTGAACGATTTCTAGCCTTATAAATAGACAATAACAGTGCATTGACTTGACATAGCAACGATATTCAGGTAAGGCTCAGAAACGAGTAAAACACGAGGGTCCCCCGAGCGTTTTTCGCCTTTCGGGACGATTCTGTATATCGTTTTAGTTATGTCGAGTCAATGCACTGTTATTGTGTTTATACTACAACTATTTTCTTTAGAAACATGATATATCAGCCCGTTTTAACTGTTTTCTATCATACGCATACCAATTTAAGTAATTTTATGAAGATATCGAGGCAGGAAAGCAACTGATAAAAACCCTGAACCTTTTGAAAAAAAGGGGAAGGATCCCGTTGCCGAGTGCGTAGACGGGAAATACCATACCCCTCCTTCTGCAAGTTAAATGGTCAGTCACTGATGATTTCGTTTTCTATGATCAATTTCATGAATTGCCATGCTTATATATTGCTTAATCTATAACAAATCTTGATGTACATGTGCTTTAAAGCATGGTTCAAACAGCTGCTTTGACTGGCATGAAGAATGCCAGGGGCTGACTTCAGCTTTTTTTAAAAAGCTAATCTTGCTGCATATAAAGATTAATGTCTATATGTAAGAGTTTATCACCACCTCCGAGTTATGATTATAAGTAATCATTGCTTTGTGTTATTTTTATTTGCTTGTGGTTTTTAAATCGAAAATCTAATCAAATTAACAATGACAATTTGATCTCAATAAGATGTTTATCTGTTTTGGTAGAGGAATTCACTATTCAAACTCCTACATTGTCTAAGATATCCACAGTACTTACCAATACTTCAGATATATTGGGGTCCATTGATTCAGGCTCCCGTGTTGCAGGTTCAGGTTCATGTATATTCAGATCCATTTGAGCAGTGTCTAAAACAAATGTAACCATGCATGCTAACTGTCCATTCAATGCATTGTGCATACCATCAAGACTCAATATTATTTCCACAAACACCTCTCCCATAATTTTCTAACAAAACCAGATTTTGTTTAAAAAAATGACACCATATCTTGACAGAATTTCATAAAAGAAAAACAAATAAACGCTAACATAGTTTAGTCGGATGAAATTATATTGTTGCTATAATCGTCTTACCAGCGCCGCTGAGTAAAAGGCGAGAGAAATTTTGACGGCGTTATTTTTGTAGATATCAAGGAGAAATCATTTGTGGCCTACGCGTGAGAAAAATCAATACCAAGAATAAGGATGGTCGAATACACACACAAATTTTAATATTTCTGCATCTCTTGGTGTTTATTTCATCAAAATAAATTAAGGAACGCCTTTTCAATATTTTATATCTGGTTTTGTATATAGAAAAAAATTGGAAAATAATATTTGTCGAAATACTTTTCAACCAAAAGACTTGTGTATCTATACATGTCGTTTCAACAATTCAATTTTCCGCCATAAAAATCCTTTGAAATGAACAACGGTTATGTGACAAGTACTATTATTATACTTTTACGTTGATAACTAGTTCAAATAATTATGACGCCTTGTAAATTGTTACCCTTTTCCATCTAATATTAAAAATAGCCTTTTCATGCGTCATAATTATTTTGACTGGCTGATAACATGTCCGTTTTTGCATGCGTAACGAATTATATTTCTCAATCCAAGTTTCGTTGGCACATAAGTTACGATCATCATTGCAGATAAAATAATGAAGTTACGATCATCATCTAGTTTTTTTTTGTATCTCGATTTTCTTTCTTCTCGTCAAATTTTCATTTGATGGTAAACAACCTTTCAATGAACTGACTTAACAACGTGTTTCTTGACACAATACAAATATGAAAATAAACCGTTAACATGGAGAAGATGGCCTAATAAAATTTACCGGTTTTTCCCTCCGCCATGTTGGGATGATCGTAACTGCAGTTACGATCATCACGTTGACGCCAGTGACCAGTCATCAGTCGTATCACTGTTTGTGTTTAACCAGTGAACAATAAATGTCGTTCTGTCGATAAACTATAATTTGCGTAACTTAAAAATCTGAAGAATGACGAATACCTTATATTTTTGTAGTCACGGAACAGAGATAGCAGGGTTGATTGCAGGAGTAAAGGATAATAACTTTTGTTCAGTTGGCGTTGCTTATAATGCAACAATTATCGGTAAGATAGCAGTAATTTACTCTTGTTTTTACTCCTTTGTATGTCTGATTGTTGAATATGGAATCACAATACAGAGATAGGAAATTACTGACGTTAATGGAATTGAAGAATAAGATTCATTCATTTTATACCTAATGATTTATCTAATAAATAAAATCAGACTAATACATGTAAAATATGTATACTATCTAGTGTTCATCCTCATCACCAACAAATATCAAAGGTTTGCCCTTGTATGCAAATAATTTTAAGAAATTCTTGTCAAGATTTCTCTTGACAGTGAAAAAAGGTATGTTCATGAACAAAAAAAACCAACAAGACAAAAAAAAACAAAAACAAAAACAAAAAACAAAAAACAAAAACAAAAACAAACAAACAAAACAAAACAAAACGATAAAAAAAAATTCGTACTATTTTTACTGTTTAAATACACTAAAGATGCACCATGTCAAACAGTACTTAGTTAAATTTTAGGGATCACAATATACCAATTTAATGGTTGAAAACAACATACGCAGTTGCGTTTAAATAAACATTTATATACATGTATACGTCATTTGCTTTAACACTAGGACCAACCTACAGAAAATGTAGTTAATACAAAACAATGTTGTATATGGCCATTCATACTTTAACACTAAGACCAACCTACAGAAAATGTAGTTAATACAAAACAATGTTGTATATGGCCATTCATACTATAACACTGGGACCAACATACAGAAAATGTAGTTAATACAAAACAATGTTGTATATGGCCATTCATACTTTAACACTAGGACCAACCTACAGAAAATGTAGTTAATACAAAACAATGTTGTATATGGCCATTCATACTTTAACACTAAGACCTACAGAAAATGTAGATAATACAAAACAATGTTGTATATGGCCATACATACTTTAACACTAGGACCAACCTACATAAAATGTAGTTAATACAAAACAATGTTGTATATGGCCATTCATACTATAACACTAGGACCAACCTACAGAAAATGTAGTTAATACAAAACAATGTTGTATATGGCCATTCATACTAGAACACTAGGACCAACCTACAGAAAATGTAGTTAATACAAAACAATGTTGTATATGGCCATTCATACTTTAACACTAGGTAGGACCAACCTACAGAAAATGTAGTTAATACAAAACAATGTTGTATATGGCCATTCATACTA
>MJUT01044640.1:312410-324578 GCA_002080005.1 Gigantidas platifrons | reverse complement strand
AAAACAATGTTGTATATGGCCATTCATACTTTAACACTAGGACCAACCTACAGAAAATGTAGTTAATACAAAACAATGTTTTATATGGCCATTCATACTATAACACTAGGACAAACCTACAGAAAATGTAGTTAATAAAAAACAATATTGTATATGGCCATTCACACTTTAACACTAGGACAAACCTACAGAAAATGTAGTTAATACAAAACAATGTTTTATGTTTCAGTTTAGTATTAAATATGTTCTGTGTAATGTTCAACTTGTGTTAATGCTGTTCACCAGGCTATATGAGAGGGTTGGTTCTTTACTGATATTATAGAATTATCACCCTTGTTGTAGTGTGACCCGACGGTTTTTCTGCCAGAGGAAAGTAAGGTCATCCAACAAGGGTGATAATTGGTATATTATATCGAATATTTTTGCATCAGACACCAAGTAATAGAACACCTTCGGCTTTGCGAAAATATTCGATATAATAGCGTGCATCGCAAGATGCGAGCTAAACAGCAACATGTGTGTAAGGAGATGAATCGATATACTAACAATACCAACCGGAAGTGATTTCTAAGTTTAAGCATAGAATGGACAATCGGTGCGAATGACCGGAAATAGCCTATTATAAATTAGAATAAAAAATAACTATCCAGTTTAAACAAAAATAAATAGGAAACCGTACAGCTTCTTTACATGAAACGATTAATTTATTTAAAAAATTGACAATCGCTAGACCTTCTTGTTTCGCCCCTAAGTTTACGTAACACAAGTATTGTTACGTCACGTCATTCATTCATCATCGCTGTCACTGTCAGACTAAACAATCATTGCCCTGGATTTCTTTGGTGGCGATTTACAGTTGGTTGCCGAATAATTGTTTGTGTCTTGAACGGTGCAGTTCCCAGCAATGTGAAAATAATGTCTTGGAAATTGTGCAAAGCCAAAGGACTGCTTTGAAGTCGTGACAGGTTTATTCACTTGTTTTCAGGCAAGGACTGAAGGAGACGATTTCTTGATATCCGTACACGGTGCATATGGATATATTTTTAAAATTGTAATTGATTTTTTTTTATTCATTTTGATTTTTTATAAGTGGGTAATTTAAATACATATTTAAAATTAGTATGATAAATCTCGAGTACGTTGAGATTTTCCTAACGGAGATTCCGCAATGTTTCCAAAGACGTCACTGAGGTTTCCCCCACATTCCTAACCTATGACGTCACGAAAGTTAGTTCCGACTAAAGTAAATCTTGTATCACATATAGGCTAGATACAACATTTTCTATCACATTAGCAAGATAGATGTATTTCTATAGAACACATACTTAATGTTTGATAAATGATCATTACAGAGTGAAGTACAGGAAACAGCCTTTTAATTTGAATAAAAAATAACTATCCTGTTTAAAAATACACCCCCCAAAAAAAAATAGAAAGGAAACCGTGCATTAAACAATTAATTTATTTAAAAAATGGACAATCGTTAGACCTTCTTGTTTCGCCCCTAAAGCTGTCGTCACACGATTTCGTTGATCATATCGCTCATGGTTTCAAAACAAAGAAAAAAGGTCAAGCAATTGTAGGAGTATAAAGATGATTTTTTTNTATTTACACTGGTTGGCGTGGCTAACCTATTGTTGGAGGTTAGCCCTGAACTCCTCTATGGAGCTGGCCCCAACTGTGGCGTCTGGTAGGTGTCTGAGAGTGTCATAATTGGACCTCTCCTGGAAGAACCTATGTTGACCTCTGGTTCTGCTGTCACCAGGTCTGAGGTATATGTCTCGGTCGATGTCCACGAGTTGATGCTGGATCTTATACATCATAACGAGTCTGCTTATCCTCCGCCGTTGTTCTAAAGTCTTCCTCTCAAGTGATGTTAACATGCTTGTCACGCATCCTTGTGTTCTGCTGGTGTGATCATTTATGACGAAGCGGGCAGCTCTTCTTTGTACATTTTTGAATGTCTGTATCAGGGTTTGGGTGGGGGATCACAAACCATTGCTGCGTATTCCAGGGTTGGTCGTAGGATTGTGAGGTAGCTGGTTTCTCTTACTTGTTTCATTTTGATCAACTGCCGATTGGTCCGATCAAAATTGTTTGTTTACAACAAGAGAAGTGGATCAGCGGGGGTAAGACATTCGATATTTTATGCCTTTTCTGTCGGAGTTATGAATTGATTTGTGCGTCAAAAGGATGATTATATGTTTCTTTATGAAAGCTATTATTTGTTTTCTTATATCATTGACATTTCGGTGGACTTTGAACCACATTTTTACAAATAATCATGTCAAAATTTAACGTTGTGAACTTAAATAATTTGTTTTACAAAGCATGTACATAAACACATACGAACAACACAACCCACAGGGGTTTGTTACGATTGTTTTATCCCTCGACTACTCTCATGTGTCTCATGTGTACAAAAATGTATTTTTTAGAGTAGTCGAGGGATAAAAACAAATCGTAACAAGCCCCTCTGCACGACCCCCGGATGAAAAGGATACTTTTATTTATATGATAGACGTTTGACTCATGACAGCCATTTGAAGTTTCAAAAACTAAAAAAAAAAAAAAAAAAATTTTTTTTTAATGTTTTTTTATTTTTGGAACTTCAAGAGACTGTGGACTCATAATCATAGACTAGCAAAATACATGTAAATGTCTATGCGTAGATGCGATGCTCGCCTGTAGGCTGTGCCTAATCCATATTATATAAAATTTCTTCTTCGCCTACAGCGACGAACCTGTCGCTGGACGCCATGTGTGTTGTCTGTTGAATCAAGGGAAGTAACTATAATTAGAAACACGTTAGGATCACGAGGGAATTTCCTTGGGATTTCCTCGCGAGCGGTGGACCGTACTATGAGACCTTATGATTATCGGTTGACCCAACGAATGGATAAATATCACGTGATCAAATCAGATTCAAGATATTTATATGAGTATATAATATGAGGAGAATACTTGCATGTCCGCATCATTTCACTAAGAGAGAAAGTTTGGGTCCATAAAGGTATTCTTACCATGTCATTGTTATAGAAGTGACTGTAATAATCCATGTCATCTATTTGTGTGTTAGGGGTCAGAGGTCATCTATTTGTGTGTTAGTGGTATCAATTTTGCCTCTTTTTGCGATTTTTCTATTGGATTTTGGAACTGTTTCGCTATTGTGGTAATTTGTGTCTTCATTTTATTGTGATACATTGCAATTTTAGCTGTTGGATTATATGGAGAGATACATGCCAGAAACATTAACGATCTACTGGTATCTCAATGTCTATCCCATAATTCATCAATCGTCGACATATATTGTATAAGTCTTGGATACGGTCATGGAGCGTTTTATAAAGAAATGGAACCTTTAACAAAAGCAGCGATTGAGACAACAATGGCAACTGTAAATATGATTAAATACTGATATTATTATATGAATACAATATTTCTTTCATCTAATTGGCCAAAAGCATGAGATGTTTTCTTGATAGGACTTTATGAATACTGTATAAACCTTCAATTTTAGCAAAGATTAACTTTAATCGTGTCAGAGGCGTCTTTGGAACCACACACAACACATAACTATCCTCTAGTGGTTTTCATCAAGTTTGCTTCTTCAAATTGTTTTCTTTGCTTGACAAATTAACTCACATATAGAAAATGGATGCATGTACGCATCATTTCACTTAGAAGGGAGATATATGGCCATCAAGCTAGTTTAATCCCATCACTTTTAGTAAGGTACCAGTAACAAGCCAGGAAAGTGAGCGGTCTTGTGTATTTGTGTGTTAAGGTGGTCGATGTTGCCTCTTTATACTATTTTTCTTTTAAATTTTGGAACTGTTCGACAGTGTTATCTTTGGTTTTTCATTTTATGATAATTATATGTGTATTATTTCTTCAATATTAGGGCAGAGGAGGTAAAGGGTGTATATATGTTTGGGGAGCTGGAAACCAAGGTCGAGACGGGAACGGGAATTCAGTGGAAAGAGAGTCGCTTATATACATGATTACGATCACAACCGTCATTGACACATCATCGTGGTATTATGGAGAGGTTGGAGCACATATAATGGCCGCTGCATATGGTGGTAGCGAGAGAGACAGATTTTCAGTAAGAACTTTTAAATTTCCTTGATATTTCCATGTGCAGTTAAATCTGTATTAACAGGTCACCTTTGGAACAAAGAAAAAGTGGTATTTTAAGACAGGTGACCTCTTAAAAGAGGTTCAAGTCATATGAAATATTCTATGAAAATACAAGAAAAAGGTGACCTTTTAATTCAGGGGACTGCTTATTAGAGGTGAATGTGGGCAGGCTTGACTGTATATGAAATGAAAAAGTGAATATGTTTACATATCTTTGATCGCTTATTTATTTATTTGATTTTGTGGGATATTGGAGTTTACTGTCACTGTCATCAATTTGTGAACAATATTGTAACTAATAGAATTGTTAGGGAGGTAATCCCGTGCCCTCATTACGAACTGGTCACTGTTTACCCTTTGTCTTGTGACAATAGAAGCAGCAGTAGTTGTGTGGTTAACATGACATTCATCAAGCACGGCAACCACTATGGTTCACCGTCATGTTTTCTGTATTTTAGCCTGTCCATATCTCCATCGAGAGGGAATCTTCTTTTCGCACGCATGGGACCTGATGTGCTACTTCAGCCATAGAAACCATCTTCAGCAACACACTCATTGGTGCAATCAGTGAAATACATCACTAGTGAATATTTCCAATATTCCGAAAAATCTTTTTATTAAGAAAAATGATATCAACGAGCATTAAATGGTGGATCAGTTAGTTTGAACCGCAAAATGATAACGCCACTATTTTTGCCAGTATCAAGCACCCATAAAATGAAAAATATATAATTGTTAAACACAGTTTAAAAACAATCTTTACTTTATATTGAATTATAATTGATCACATATTATCAGTTAATCATAATTATTGACTGCTACTTTAAATTTGGATACTGTCCAACGTTGCCTGAAGTGTACTTTACCTTTATCAGTTCACACAATGAATACAAGTTGAACCTCTATTAAAGTATGCTTCTGAATGTACCAAGAACGCCTTTTTAAACAGTGGTTTCTTTCCTGGACTAGTTTCACAGTAGTTGGCTGTATTTTATGCGAGTCATTCTTGTGAACTGTGTTGAAATCGTATTACAAAACATGTATTTTAGTTTTTTGCTACCGTTCACTACTGAAGATTGAAATCAAACAAGATACACAATGAATTCTCAAGACCATTTCACATGTACTATTATTTTGTAGACGTCAATAAAGGCCGACAATGGATGTACAGGTGCAACTCTACACGACACTTCATATGCAGCCAGTATTGGAGCTGGAATAATAGCATTAGCATTAGAAGCGACGCAAGTATTATTTTTTCCGTTATCTAAGAAATCTGAGATCATAGTTTAAGCTAGAAGGCCACCAGTTTACGACAATGACGATTGCTTTATTTTGTGTAATCCTGTATGAATGTTATGTATATGTATGTATGTGGGTGATATTTTCTTGGAAATGTACACATATATGGATGATGGTTAAGACATGTTAGGTTTTTTTTTCGATTCATAAATATATCATCCATCATCCTGGAGGGAACACATAGCGTATGAATACAAATAGGAACTGAATTTTCCACTCCGAGGTACAACCCTATCAAAGGGCCGTCCCATGGCTACGTTTGACGAAGCCTTAAAGACGGGACTAAATACATTGTTACGCTTTTTGAAAATAAAGCTTTCCGTGCGTGTAAACAATTACTACTCGGAACTACTAATTTCTATGGTAGTTGGATTTACAACTACCAATGCAATCAGTACATATCATCACTCACGTTGTGAGTTCGAATGCCACTCTGGCGATACAACATCATGTAATAAAGTTTTTCAGTGAATTACGACAGGTCGGTGGTTTTCTCCGGGTAATCCGGTTTCCTCCACCAATAAAACTGACCGCCACAATATAACTGAAATAATGTTCAAAGTGGCGTTAAACACAATAAACCAAACCAACGATATATTTAAGGAGTGGTCGTAAGTAGCCCTTTTCAAGATAAATGTGTTTCGATCACATTTCTTATATCCCCCTTTTCCTGTGACAAATCAATATTCCGCATATATGACCTTCTCAACGCCACCTTTTTATCTACAAGATGCACTCTGCATAAACGATCAATCAATCACTCAATTGGATATTAAAGAAAACAGAATCATGTAAATTGTAAATGTGTTTATATCAGTTCTCAATTAATCTACCAATGCAATCTGTAGAAAATTCCTAATATTGTTTTTAATATATTCCTTTCTCAAGGATAAACATTTGTTTTTTTTCTAATTTTCTTTTTGATTTTGTTTTTTGGTAAGAAAAGTTTAAAGATACCCATGGGCTAAACAGAAGCCGTGAAAGGAGACAGGGTAAACCTCGATATAGCTTTCTGTTGGGTTTGGTTTATGATAATATCTACATTAAGATATGCAGGAACAGTACTCATTCAAATTGTGCTTATCAGTGAAAAGAGATTACTATTACTTTCTTCAGATGGTTGCTTTCGGAATGTACATCAATTAGAAAAAAGTCCGCGGCTAAACATGTAGCTACTCTCTGACACATTATCCTGAACCCAAGCCAACACGTCTTTGTTATGACTCCTTGATACTGCATGCTTAGCGGAGAAACAGCAAATACCTATTTGCTTTGGATAGGCCAGACCTGAGCTAGAACCCTGATCTACAACACTAGAGCCGAACACAGTAATCATTACACAACCGCTGCGGTTAAGTTCTAATTAAGTGTGTTGTTCATGTACAAAGCTGGCATCATCATCATTTCAATGAATGTTCTCGCCATGTAAATAGATGACACATATGCTTATTTGACGTTAAACGACAACCAATCACTCAAACATTTATTCAATGCCACATGTTTTGCGACTGTTATCAAATCAGCTAAACAGAAGTACATGTATTAAGCTTTTTTTTATATTTTACATAACAGCCCAGATTTAACATGGAGAGACGTACAGCATTTAATTGCTCGAACATCTAGAAGATATGCTTTTACGGATGCTTACGGACCGTTTTATGAATGGCAACGAAATGGGAGAGGATTTTACGGTTAGTATAAAGAGTAAATAATAATGACGTCTTCTATAAGGCGTTGTGGGGAATTACGTCTGTTATCGATTGACGTAAAAACTGGAACAATGGAAACTTAAACAAGTATCATAAACAAGTCCAGTCCCCCAGGGTGGGAGTGGATGGTGTGTGGGAGGGGCGGGGAGTGTTAACATTACGTTTCATTAATGATACCCGTCGTAATATGTTTATTATTGATACAATTTATGAAGAACAAAGAGAATTAATAAATCGATCTTGAAATGTCTCATTTGTTTAGAGATTTTGACGGGAAAACAACAACAGAATGAATTAATAATATTAAGTTGCATAGAGAGTTATTATATTACATACATGGAGTTTCCATACTCACATCATTAGTAAGCGACAAAAATAACTAACAAATATATAATATGCATCATCTTAGTTCCTTCTTATAATATGCTGATATGACATTCATTTCCTATTATATTTTCCTTGAATTAATTTCTTAAATCTAAATCTTCTACTTGACAGTCTGAATTCCTTTTAAGCCCATTCGTTGTGTTAATATTTAACAGGAGACAGATCTATAAAGATTTTGTCCAGTTATCCATGAAGACAACACATTTGCGCTATTCAAATTTGATGTACGAAAACAGCAGCCTATTTTCTGACCTCTGGTGTCATGCTATTGATTGTTTGATGTTTTGTTTAGTTTATTATTTTGTTTTTCCATATTTTTTTTATCTTCATTAAAATGGATATAATTTTTTTTTTCAAAGCAACGTCTTTTATTATTTTGCAGTACATCCAAAGCTGGGATTTGGTTTAATGAATGCAGAAGGTATGGTAAATAATGGCGAAAATATGGAGAACAGTTGCCACGCAACAGATATATAACACAACCATAAACAGTGAACTTATGTAAGTCAAATGTTTAATTTCATTTTTGAAGTATGAAAAGTTTCACGATATCAAAGGGTAATCAGAAGCCGTAATTAGAAGAAGGGCTAACAATGCAATGGTCAAAAGAAAAACGACAAAAGGATGAACAGCGATCCACAAAACACTACACATACAGCTAAAGATTGAGCAACATGAAACACTCTAAAACCCGTGGGTAAACTCAGGTACCGCGGAAGGGTTAGTCGTTCCTGTTCCACTTGTGACAATCGTCATGTTACTGTTAAGAAGAGTTTGAAGATACCAAAGGGGTAATCAGAATCCGTAAATCGACGAAGGACAGACAACACAATGACCAAAAGAAAAAGGAGTAAAGGAAAAACAATGATCTACAAAACACTACACATACAACTAAAGAACGAACAACATAAACCCGACTAAACACTGGGGGTGAAATCAGAAGTTCCGGAAGGGTAACCAGTTCCTAGTGGCACCCGTCATGTTATTCTAGTTAGAAATCCGGTGATAAATAATGAATAAGGAGAGAACCGTGAGGTGATTACGACAAGTGGAACATATCTGTGATCATTTGCGACACAGACTTTCGGTAGCGGTTAACCTAGTCATAGTAGCGACAGTGCAACGTTCGAAGTGATGACTTCCACTTAACCACTAGGAACGCTTGGTTCAGAAGCTGCCTTGTTAGCAGCAACACTCTATCAAGGAATTCATGATAGGGATCACATGCTTTGGAATATCGGATCAACTGAGAGATATGTTTTCCATATGGAGGTATTGCTGGAATGTTACTACATATAAAGGGGAAATTCACAGTGGGTAAATTGAAATCATCTCTTTTGTCTTCAAGTTTCGTTCTTAAAATCACCACATTATCTAGAACTCGGATAACTCGTGTTGTAAGATATTGATCCGTCGTGTTATAATAATGTAGTCTTGCTAACTTATATATAATCAACGAATTGCATGTTAATTCGTTGGTCTATTAGACAAGAGTATCGACTGTAAGTCATCTTGCTTTCCATGTTAAATCGTTGGTCTATTAGACAAGAGTATCGGCTGTAAGTCATCCTGCTCCACAAGAGTATCGGCTGTAAGTCATCCTGCTCCAACATAAAAATCAAATGATCCTAATGTGATGAAGACAACTTTTCACGCAAAACGAGCAGAGTTTAAATAAATGACGTTTCTTGCATTTAATCTCCATGCAGATTTGATATTTTATTGCATTTTAGAATTTCAACAAATGGCGTTTTTGGAGAGGACGTCATAAGTGTACCACGACGGGGTCAACCGATACGTTTCTTAGAACACGTGACAGCTACAGTTGCACTGAATTTCACTGGTGAACGAGGGTTGATAGAAATAAACTTAATATCGCCAAGTGGTTTGACAAGTCCCTTGGCAACTTTAAGAAGAAATGACGATCGCTTTCTAGATGGCCAGTTATTGTGGACGTTTAAATCCGTTCACTTTTGGGGAGAAAATCCAATTGGGAACTGGAAACTTGAATTTCGAACTGTAGCTAGAGTGAATGTCGGTAAGATATGCTTGACATGTAATAATGTATAGCTTAATAAGTCAACGTCGTGGTCGTGACCGTATGGTAGTTGGTTTTACAACTACCTGTGAAATCAGTGTCTATTACTTAAGCTGAGAGTTCGAATCCCGCAGATGGCGAGATGTACTCGATAATACAGTATGAGATAAAGTTTGTCAGTGACTTGCGACAGGTCTGTGGTTTTTCCGGGTACCCCGGTTTCCTCCACCAATAAAACTGACCGCCATGAAAAAACTTAAAATATTGTTGAAAGTGGCGTTAAACACAATACCCCTAACACTAGATTTTAATGATACATCTTTGGTGTTTATCTTCACTTTCAATAATATATAAGCGTTATAGAAATGAGAAGGGGCAATCAAGAAAAGACAATTTAGAGGGACAGTCAACACTGAACACGAGACATAGAACCAGGACACACAATAAAAAAGACCACAAAGCAGGAAACTATAATGAAAAGCAACACGTACCCCACCAAACAACCTTTGTATGAACTCAGGTGCTCGCGAAGGGTAAGTAGTTCCTGTTTTATGCGAAACCCGCCGTGTTACTCACATGGTCAAGTCCAGTAATAGTTTTCTCGGGATTGTTTGTATTGTCACCTCTTAACTTGCAATAATCCACAAAACATTCGTGTTGCTCGATCTTCAGTTTTTTGTGTAATGTTTGGTAGATCGTTGTTTGTCCTTTTGTCTTTTTTCCTTTTTTGGTCATTGTATTGTCTGTCTTTCGATTTACGGTTTCTTATTACCACTTTGGTATCTTCTAACTTTCATTATTACAATGTTGTATCCAGTTCACCTCGACAGTTAAATGTTTGCAGTTAAGAAATATCTGGACCCATTTGGGAAGTTACATCTGTCAATGTTCAAATTCAATGTATCAGAAGACATATAATAGTTATGAACAATGTCCAGAGAAATCAAGACAAAAGATGTAATAAAAAACGTATATATCGAATTTAGTGCGCACGACGCTTGCTGGAATAACCCCCTTACGCTACGCTCATAATAAAAAAATTGGAAAGCCAAATAATGTTAGTCTTCGAAGGAAGCATACCAAAGGACTAAACAGGAGAGCCAAATAATGTTAGTCTTCGAAGGAAGCACACCAAAGGGACTAAACAGGAGAGCCAAATAATGTTAGTCTTCGAAGGAAGCACATCAAAGGGACTAAACAAGAGAGCCAAATAATGTTAGTCCTTGAAGGAAGCACACCAAAGGGACTAAACAGGAGAGCCAAATTGGAGCTTTGCAATCCGTCATTCCAAGTGATACTGGTTATGGACGGGAATAGAACTCAGGTTTTAGTGGTTGTAAATATATATTATTACATGGACTTTTCCATATCGGCCCTGGTATCATTCCGAGACTCCCGAGGGCTGAAATGGGTCGAGGGATAATACCAGGGCTAATATTGAAAAGGCCATGTAATAATCTGTTTATCGCATATTTAACCATGATTGAAATGAATTGAAAATAAATGAAGAATGTATATGTACTCATCAAAGTAAATAACGGGTAAAAGTCAACAATATAATTCACTATATTTATTTCAGCTATTAAACATTACTTTTCAATATAAATCAACAGTTCCAATCCTTATCATTTGTGCTATGAAAATATATTGTCACATTTTCCTGGATATTTGAGTATGGGAATGGTGTTATTCTGGAGTTGGGCAACATGGGAGCCAAATCGATAACGGTTTGTCGAACGGAGTTATTATTAGCAATCGTTGACTGGAATTATTACTGACGGAAATTGGAGTAACTGTTCTATTTTCATAGTTCTCAATAGTCGACACGATGGCGTCAATATCAACCATCACTAAGATATCTACTGAGGGAAGCTTGGATACATTTCAATAAATCAGGAGAGTAATCATGTTTGGATTTCGTGCGTGCTGACAAAAAAACCCAATCTTGTCATGTGCATGTTCATCTCCTTGACTCTAATATCTTCGGGATTACGGAGTTTCCACTGTCCAATCCTTGAACATTCTTATGTCACTCCCAGTTTTACGTTTTGCATTGAAATTTTTCATCTCCGCGGTATCTGTTTATTGTATGTTGACGAAACTAGCTTCTTCATCTGTCATATGTGTTTACGAGTTACAATGACGTCATCGACCCATGACATAAATATCGATTACTTGCCCCGAGCACTGATATAGATTGGGCACTTGTCCGTTTATGACACATGCTAAATGATACGTTTTACATACAAATATGGTATTACAATACACAATAAATAAAACGATTGGCTATTAATCTTCTTAAAGAGTGCACATGTATTTTGTATGCAAACAAATACACTTTTTTGTTAATGTGGCTATAAGATATTAATATCTTTATCTCTGAGTAGTAATAATTGTTTTTGGTAGTTGAATTGACAAGTTGGTACCTTACCTTATATGGAACAACTACAAACCCTAGATGGTGGAGAGGTTAATATCTAGATTGAATTAAAGCTCGTGAAGGTAAGACTACAATTATTTCTAATATATGGATCTGATTAAAGTAAAACATATTCTTATCACGATGTTTATTCATTAAAATAAAAAAAA
>MJUT01044640.1:263003-274173 GCA_002080005.1 Gigantidas platifrons | reverse complement strand
GTGTAATAGTTAACGTGCTCACCTCATGGGCGATAGATCGTGGGTTCATCAGTGGTGTAATAGTTAACGTGCTCACCTCATGGGCGATCGATCGTGGGTTCATTCCCTGATCGGATCAAACCAAAGACTATGAAATTTGTGTTTTTCTGCGCTTAGCACGCAACATTAAGGAAAAAGAGCAAAGACTGCTTGGATCGGAATCAGGATAATATGTCCGAGTGGGGAGACATGTCTATCTGCATACTGTTGATTCAGTGATTCACTATAAATATCCAACTAAGCGGGTTGGTCTAGTAGAAAGTGGACCTCACCTTCATCTAATTGAAAATTAACTTGTTCTCGCCATGATGTAGCTGAAAACTTGCTGAGGTGGCATTTGAACAACAATCACTTACTCACTCAAATGGGAATTATATTCTATTTATTATTTTTATTTTGATAAGAGACATGTCATAAGAGGACACTCCCGTTGTATCTCTGTTATAACTGTCAATAACGAATCCTATAAGATTGGTTGTAATAATTCCGTCTTCTTGAATGAGTTCTAAACCTGCACTGCTTAGTATGCCAATTGTTTCTGAAAAAAGTAACATACAGAATAATCAGTCATGTATTTTTGTGTTAGGGGTATCGAATTTGCATATTTCTACGAGTTTTCTATTGGATTTTGGAACTGTTCTGACATTGTGGTATTTTTTTTTCATTTTATTTCGTCTGATATCTAATATTCTTCTAGTTCGAAATTAATTTATATAATTTGTCCATACCATGATATATCTGAAATACTGATAAGCATGGTGTTAAAACAAGTACTCAATCAGCTTTGCTTGCCGGAATTTTGTCGTGTCTATGAGGATTCTGATTTTGTATGTATTGGTTCCCTTTCCGGTATTTTTTTTATCAAGCTGTTCTTCAATGTTTCTTAATGTACAGAATTTCCGTTGTCTTGTGGTACTGATAGTTTTTTTTTGTGCTCTCTGATTGTATTGGACTTAACATGGTACCTATTAAATGTTTAGGTTCAATACCAATATATATTACTTTCTTGCTTAACGAAACAATTTCAGAGATCGTATGATAGTTGGATTTTCAATTGTCTCTATATGCAATTAGAATCCCACTGATGGCGAGATGTACTCCGTACAACTTTATGTTATAAAGTTTGTCAGTAGCTCGGTATTTTTCTCTCCTCCATTAATAAAGCTGACAGCGACAATATAGCTGAAATATTGTTGAAAATGGCGTTAAGCACAATATTTTCAATCTTAACTAGCGACAATTTCACTATAAATAAATTGTGTCGATCATGGCTCACTGGACTGTCGTCTTTGGGCTATGTTTTTATATTGTAGTACATTATGTAATCTATGAGGTTAATAATTAATTACAAATAATTATCTTTTGATCGTTGTGACAATTGTGCTTTGTCAAAATAATTAAGAGGGATCATTTTTATTGATATTAATGCATCATAGTTTTATGATTTATATAACGTCGTGGTGAGGAAGTTTGTGGTGCGTCTTTTAACCCAAAGATTTTCTACATGTACGAACATAACGTATGAATTCAATGTTAAGCCTTATATCTCACTACGTTTCATACCCTCCATCAAAAGTCTGAAATTGGACAAATACTTTATATTGGTCAGCTCGGAATATATTTCCAGCGGGAATATCATTGATTCGCATCACACAGTCCTTTTCAGAGTATCCAATGCCTGTAAAACATAGATACATATTTCTGTAAAGTACATACATGTATGTATATATATATTTGGTATTAAACTATTACAGATTAATATCTACTGGATAAACAACAGTATTGCCGACTAGATAAACATGTACTGTATTATATTAGTCTAACTACAACATATACGACAGCATTGATTGAATGCGTGTTGCTTAGTGCCATATTGACTTGTATAATATATACAGTCCGACAAAAGTTAAGCACCACCTGACTTGTTTCAATAATATCTTTTCTAATAATGAACTTATTTCAAATCGGTTTCTGTTTTCGTTATCTGTACACACATACATACTTACCTGTGAAACATGTTATTGATCGATTTTTATTTATGTGTATATGACAGGGTATGTAAAGTGCCACGTGTACTTATCAACATTTGTGTTTGCGAACGAAAGCTGATTTTTTTTGTGTAGAGTTTTAAGTTTAATTTTCTATTGGTTTGGTATGGTGCGGCGAAAATTAACCATACCAGAAAGGTGGCAAGCTGTTGGCATGCATAACGGTGGTTTTAGCCATAGAAGGGTGGCATACCACTTCAGGATTGACCATTCCATCATTGTACGACTGATGCAGCGTTTTCGTCAAACGGGGAATGTTACTGACCGTCCACGTGGAGGTAGACCTCGCAAAACGACGCCGAGAGATGACTGGTTCATATCCAGACGGGCGCGGCAACAGCCGTTCAGTACAGCTGGTCCACTTCGTGGTAATTTAGCCATGCTCGATTTGACTGGTCACATAATCATTTGGGGTGGACTATTCGCACATGGAGACGGGTCCACTGGTCTGATGAAAGTCGTTTTTTGTAACGCCCTACCGACGGTCGTGCAAGGGTTTGGCGCCAACGAAACACTTCATTTCAGGACAACCACATTTTGGGCACAACTGCTTTTGGGGGTGGGGGTGTAACTGTCTGGGGTTGTTTTTCCTTTGACTGTAAGTTGGACTTGTACGTTCTTGATGGTAATCTGACAGGCCAAAAATACCGTTACAATGTGCTCGCTCCACGCGTAGTCCCCCATTTCGATAATCATGCGTTGGCTGATAGGCCAATATACATGGACGACAAGGCTAGGCCACATAGAGCCCGAATTGTGCAACATTTTTTACAGCAAGAGGCTGTTCAGACAATTCCATGGCCTGCAATGTCGCCAGACATGAACCATATTGAGCATGTATGGGACTTTATTGGCCGAAAAATTAACCAACGCACACCAAAATGTCAAAATATTGACGAATTAAGAACTGCTATCTTACAGGAGTGGCAACAGTTCCCCCAAGAACGGCTTAGGCGTCTTGTGCGAAGCATGACGAGGCGTGTTACAGAACTTCACAATAAACGCGGTGGATATACTCGTTATTGATTTTCATGCCTTACAGATACGCACAATAGATGCATGTAAAAGTTCTTAAAATCTGAAGACTCTGCATGTTAATGTAATTTTAAAAACTTCCATCAAAGACAAACTGGTTTTACGTTTTTCCAGCGCCTGTTTTGAACCCCATTTTTGCCACGTCATAGTCACGTCTTTCAGGATGATAAATACTTCGTAGATTGGTAATTTTAGAACCCTTGGTGTAGTCTTTTAAGAATTGTAAGAAAAATTGTTATATCTATTTTATTGTTTTATCAGTATTGTGGTCAACAAATATTTCGATAAAAATATAGGGTGGTGCTTAACTTTTGTCGGAGTGTATAGTAATTAATTCTGGTAAAATATGGTAGTTAATTCTGGTACAATAGAGTAATTAATTATGGTATAACATAGTAATTAATTTTGGTATATAATAGAGTAATTAATTATGGTATAATATAGTACTTAATTCTGGTATAATGTAGTGATTAATTCTGGCATAATATAGTAATTAATTCTGGTATGATAGAGTAATTAATTCTGGAATAGTATAGTAATTAATTCTGGTATAATATAGTAATTAATTATGGTATAATATAGTAATTACCGATAGTGTAATATAGTAATTAATTCTAGTATAATATAGAAATTAATTCTGACATAATAAAGTAATTAATTATGGTGTAATAGAGTAATTAATTCTGGTATAATATAGTAATTAATTCTGGTATAATATAGTAATTAATTCTGGTATAATAGAGTAATTAATTCTGGTATAATGTAGTAATTAATTCTGGTATAATATAGTAATTAATTCTGGTATAATAGAGTAATTAATTCTGGTATAATAGATTAATTAATTCTGGCATAGTATAGTAATTAATTCTGGTATAATATAGTAATTAATATTGTCTCTGGTATAATANCTATTTTGAAAACGCATCTTAGTTGACAGGAGTCGTTTTGGCCCCAATCATATTGTAATTATATTCACATGTGTAATTAGTTCCTACCACCACAAACTTTGCGATTCAACTGTTATAATATGACAACGGTTGTCAGTTAATGGCCACGGGTCGGTAGACTAGACACTCGGGTTTCCTTAACTAGAAACCTAGCTGTAACAGATAACCCTGGTCTTGTATACTAATGTTACCTTCAGGTAATGACTTTATATTCCCTTTCCATACAATTTTACCCTTGACTACTACGTATAAAGCCTCTTTTGACGTGATTGGGAACAACTCTGTCTCCATCCATAGATCCGCAAGTTGTTCTAAAATGGAAACAGCTGTATATTAATGTTGAGGAAACTATATTGGACTATATTAAACTTGGTGTATTGAAATGATGTACGACTATCGATTGTCTTATAAAGACTACAAACATTACAAACATTACAAAGACTACAAACATTACAAACACACTGCTAGTGTACATGTTTTATTTCTTAGTTGAGAGCGGTGTGTACTTTTACTTGAATAATGGAAGATGGCATCTTGAAAATCCATAATTCACTCCATGGACACCAGGGCAGAGGTATACAGAAATAGTCCAACCGGTAGTCCTTCCTTTTACATGCATGATTTATTGTGCATTACTGAAATACTGACGAGAAGTCCGTAAAATACCAATAATTTGCCGTTAATCAGAAACTAAAATGTGTTTCGAGTGTGTAGGTGATGGTTGTTTAACACTTAGTGAGCAATGTTTCATCAACATCATGGCGAGAACAATTTACATTACAATGAGATAATGACGATGATGTCCGCTTTGTACTAGACCAACATGCCTAGTTGGATTTGTGTAGTGCTACTTCACTGAAATAACAGTGCGCGGATAGGCAAATCGCCCCACTATGACACATTATCCTGATTACGAACCAACCAGTCTATGATCTTACTCCTTAATGTTCCGTACTGAGTGGAAAAGCAAACATTACCAATTTTATAGTATTTGGTGTATCAAGATCGTGGCTTGAACCCACGATCGAGCGCATTCGAGGCGAGCATGGTCACTAGTGCACCACATATGCGTTTAAATCTGCTTTGATAGATACACAATGGTATGTATATTCATGGTCTGTATATTCATGGTATGTATATTCATGGTATGAATAAAAAAAAAGGTAGATATCTAATTTAGTGTGCACGACGGATTTCTGGAATAATCTTCATAAAACAAACGAAAAAAAAACAGAAACAAACAAAAACGCAAATAATACAATACAGCAAACTAAAACGATGACCACCAAAATAACGGGATGAATATATGTGCTGGAGAAGGATTAATCCACTTATAGAGGAATGAAATAATCAACAGGACAGCTGCATTATCATTTGAGAAATTGATTAGTTATGCCAGTTCATTATGACGAGTGTAGAATTCATGTAGCGATGACTTCAACATAGGAACAACGTTGCTTTGATCGGGTGCCTTTTACTTTAGCAGTTGAGCTCTTTCCAGAAAATCACTATATTAGACACACGACCTAGATTAGCGCATCAGTTGTGAAATGTAAACTCCATACTCTAATGTTGCTGGGATATTCCTACTGATCAATGAGAAGTAGAATACTGGAAAAATTAATTGCTCAGAAATGTGACTACCTTCACAATAATGATGATAAGTCTTATACGAATCCTTAACCAAAGAGTTCACCTCTTTCGAAAATGAATGTTATGTCCACGTTTTCTTTCATGAGTTTCAGTTGTTATTACGGTTGTTTTGTTGTGCATTGTGTACCCATGACAACGCTGGTTTATTACTGCTTAACGTCCAGCGAGCAGTATTACAGCTATATTCAGGACGAGAACAAGTTTAACTATATATCAATACTACCATAACAAAATAGATGAGGACTCTTACTTGAATTCAAAATTTCATCACAGATCATGTTTATTTAAAACAAAAATACAGTTGGTTGGAGAAGGTTCGTATATTCTAATAATTTAATTGCTACTGTTAAGTTGCAAGCACATCTTGTGTAGGAAATTATGTATTTATTAGATTAAGCAAGTAAATATTGTTCTTTGTTTACAGGAAAGTTGTTATTCAGGTATATTTTGTCGGGAACACGATACTTTTAGATGAGTGTCATGACGATGACCGTTTAATTCACCTTCTTTAGATATGATGCGACAATAGAGGGGGTCCTGGTTTACAGTTTACAGGTATATCTAATCCGATCAGGAAACACTTTATGATGCGCGTAGCCGTCTGGACAGATTCTGGTGTCGGTTGCCTCATCAGCAGATATTAACACTGTCTTTGTGATAAACAGCAGTGTTGGAAGCATAACAAACCAACCTAGCGTATTCATTGTTATCTAAAATGATGGAGATTATGATTGCATCAAGTGTTTATCAACACTTTCAACAATATTTCAATTATTGGTGGAGGAAACCGGAGTACCCGGAGAAAACCACCGACCTGCCGAAAGTCACTGACAGATTTTATCACACAATTATGTATCAAGTACACCTCTTCTGAGATGGATTCGAACTCACGTCGTTATGCACTCACTCTAAAAGCAGTATGTGTTCTGTCTACAACAAGGAGGGACTTCCAGTGTACGATATATTAAGGTCCATGGTTTCTGTCCACACGTGAATTAGAGTGTGCTAAAAGCTTCATAATTATGAAAAGAAAGTTTCTACAATTCCATCAATATCAACAGCGAGAAAAATTGCAATTACCTCTCACCTCAACTGAGTGATCATAAAAATATACAACGACATATGACTTTAGAAATCCAAATCGTGGCATGGGACAAGCACAAAAATGTGACGGAGTTAAAATAGGTTAATATGATCCTAGCCCTCCCATTATATAAGTTAAATGAATTAGTGAGTTATCGTTGATGTATTGAAATCTTAATAAGGAATTGGATCCCGAATACTCATTGATATTCGGCATGTTGTTTAAAAGTAGAGATGAAATACAAATCTTGGCTGTGAACATATGGTAGTTGGTATTCATGCATTCAGTTCCTATCAACACTAAAATTGCGTGTGGGAATCCCGCTCATAGCGAGGTGTACTTGATACAAATTCATGTAATAAAGTTTGTCAGTGACTTGAGGCAGATTGGTGCTTTCTCTTCTTACACCGGTTTCTTCCACCATTAAAACTGACCGACACGATATTANTAAGGAATTGGATCCCGAATACTCATTGATATTCGGCATGTTGTTTAAAAGTAGAGATGAAATACAAATCTTGGCTGTGAACATATGGTAGTTGGTATTCATGCATTCAGTTCCTATCAACACTAAAATTGCGTGTGGGAATCCCGCTCATAGCGAGGTGTACTTGATACAAATTCATGTAATAAAGTTTGTCAATGACTTGAGGCAGGTTGGTGCTTTCTCTTCTTACACCGGTTTCCTCCACCATTAAAACTGACCGACACGATATTAGTGAAATATTGTAGAAAGTGGCGTTAAACACCATAACCCTAGCAAATGCAAGAATAAATATGATCACTTACATGGTTTTAATGTTGGCGTGGTTTCATCGTTTGAGCTTTTTTGAATATGGCAAATACTTCATATACTACCACAGTAATAATAAAAACGTAGATATCTAATTTAGTGCGCACGACGAGTTTCTGTTACTCTCTGTATACCCGGTAAATTTTGTATATACTCCAGAAAAAAATATATGTGTTTGACGTAAACTTGAACTAAATTTAATGACGGTTAAATGTGACTATATTTTATACTTATACACCAATACATTATGCTTGTGTTTGTAATAGCTTTGTTTAATTCACCTGTCACATAAAAACATATAAATATATATTTCATTAATATGTATTGACTTTCTTTTTATATGTTTTTACATTTTTAATCTGGGAATAATGTCTTTGACGAAACTTGAATTAAAATGACGGATAGATATGACTTTAAATTAAAATGTAAAATAAAAAAGCAACTATATTTCCACATTATCTAATAACTATCAGAAGATTTTTTGTATGTTTATTCTGGAAAAAAATAGATCGACGTAAACTAAACGAATGCTAAATCTGACTGTTTTTATTTTATACTCGTTTTTGTGTGTGCATATAATACATTTTTTTAAGTTTGTATACAATTTGAATGTGAGGTAACAAAACAATGTCAAAATTCCCAGGGCCGTCGTGGTCGTGATCGTATGGTAGCTGGATTTACAACTATCTCTGCAATTAGTGCCTATCACCAATAAAATTGTGAGTTCGAACCCCGTTGACATGCTACAGGTCGGTGGTTTTCTCCGGGTACTCTGGTTTCCTCTACCAATATAACCGACCGCCACGATATAAAAAGAGTTTTAAGATACCAAAGATGCTCATTTAAGCGCTTAACCGTTTCAAAAATCCTTATAAAATAGTTAAAAACGTCTCTATTTTGGCTGTTTATTATTGTTAATACGTACAGAACGTTGCCAAAAGTGAAGATAATTTTCATGACGTCATTGCGCTCCCAGATTCGTTGCCAATGTTTGGTTGTGAAATTCTCTGTTATCAAATTAGAGTTAACTCTCTTTTTATATAAAATTAAATTATTGACCTATTAAATGACATTAAAAGGTCACCGGAAGTTCTGGGTCGCCTGCTTTGTTTACAATTTTCATCGCTTTTGAGATGGCACCAACATGTGTTCAACTGTCTAAGAAGAATGTAATTGCTGCTTTGCACAAAGCAGGGCTGAAAGGACCGACAATAGCACGGGAAACGGGACACCCATTACCAACAATATATAGTGTTCTAAAACGTGTTAAACAACGTGGAACTGTGGAAAAGGATTGACACCTCGGGACACTCGAAAACTTTATGGAGTTGTAAAGATAGTAAACGTCCACTCCAGGAAATAACTCAGATTTTCAATGAGGATAGGGCTCGACCTGTATTTGACCAAACTATTTAGCGAAAATTGTATGAAACAAAATATCACAGGTCCGTTGTAAAAAAAAGCATCATAATTCGCAATGTGAAAAAAACGGCTGGCATGGTGTATATTTAATAGGCACAAAACTGAAAATGATTTCTGGAAGAAGGCGATTTATAGTGATAAATGCAAGGTAGAATTTGGAATGGACGACCACGTACGTATTTGGTGACCACCCGGCGAAGAATGGACACCTACATGCTTGAATCCAGGTCGTGGTGTTCGTGTAAGTTTGATGATCTATGAAGGTGTGTGCACTTTGACAGTTGTTGACGGTAATATTAATGCCCACAAATATATTGAAATCATTGATAACTTTGTTTCGCCCGTTATTTACGTTATTTCCCAGATGACAATTATGTGTTTCAAGATGATAATGTCCCCGTACATAGGTCATGCGTAGTGGAGAAGTATATGGAAGAAACTGATTTGCATGGCATGGAATAGCCAGCCCAGAGTCCTGATCGTAAGACTATAGAGAAATGTGGCATTAAATCAAACACGAACTACAAAAACATGTTCAAAACATCACCTCACGTCAGTTGTTGGAAACTGCTACTTGTAACAAAAAGACTGACATACCCATTGATTATATTCAGGACCATTATAAATCTATTCCCAAACGTCAGAAGCAAGGAATTAAAGCTAAGGGATGCATAGCAAAGTAGGCGAATTTATATTTATTGTTATTGTTACAAAGATGTGAAATCCCAGGTGTACATGTAGTTCATTTGAAGTTGGCACCCATCTTAAAATTATCTTCACTTTTGGCACAGTACTGTATCTCAGCAATCGCCCATACAGAGTTGTCGGTCCTTGTAGGCTCTCGATCTCTGTAAACGTCTCGATCTCTGTAAACGTCTCGATTTTACAAGATTATTGTAAGATATTAATATACTCTAGATTTTGCTTCTAAGACGCTATTCGTCTCTTTTGCATACATATTTAGTTTTGACGTGAAATATGATTTTATTTGAGGCAAAATACCATTTTAAAAAAGCTATATTTATAGGAACTATATTTTTGTGAAACTTTTTAGTAATCTGAGTAATTTGGTTTACTTATTCATCCGATAAAATGTCAACATTAGATACAATTGTTTAAGATTATGACAAGATCATCGTGTTGAGGGATTGTCAAAGGAAAGCTTTTGAATATTTACATGACAAGAAAAGTGATATTTTGGTTAGTTTGTCACATGATCGTTCGTTACATGATCACGTGTGTTGGGACTACTTTTGAGACGTTTACAGAGATAGAGAGCCTGCAAGGACCGACAACTCTGTATGGGAGATTGGTATCTCAGAAAAAAGAAATCACATTGTGTCCTGAAAGTATTATGTTTAAAGACAATTATCTTCAAAAACATTTTTTGAAGAAAAGAAAAAAACATTATTTCCGTTTAGGTTGTCCTTAAATGATCGAAGAAAATATAAAGAAAACTGCTTTAATCTTACAAAAATCCATACCTTTGACATGTCAGATCGGAGGTAAACATACTATTCAATTTGAAAAAAATTACATTTTGTGGCGATGTTTGTCACGCAATACTAGTATATGAATTCCTGTAGCAGGTGTTTGGAACAAATCTATACAAATAACATGTTAAATAATACATTGATGGGATAGATATTTAATAAATATTATACTTTATACATGTATATCGTTTATTTGACCCAGTTATCAAGACGGTCCAAAATAATGAAATCAGATAATTAACATCATCATGCACGATAATTGCAAGCTAAATTTGAACATGCATATATATTACATTATCATGGGCATACATGTACGAGTTATATAGTATATAAACAAAAACTTGTCGTGTTGGTATGTTCAGGGTTATTTAGAGGCCGTCGTGATCGAGATTGTATGTCGGATTTATAGCTACCTGTGCAATCAACACTAAAGGTATGAGTTCGAATCCCACTCATGGCGAGGTGGTACTCGATACAACGTCATGTGATAAAGTTTGTCAGTGACTGGCAGGTTGGTGGTTTTTCGCCGGTTTCATACACCAACAAAGCTGCCTTAAAAATAAAAAAGAAAGAAATAAAGTTGAGGGTTATTAAACAAATAGAACGTATTGCCAAAACTACAGATTATGACACCGGTCCATCACGACTTTAATATT
>MJUT01044640.1:240518-257585 GCA_002080005.1 Gigantidas platifrons | reverse complement strand
AAGCTGTAAATGGAAGAAGGACACAAAACAATGATCTACAGAACACTACATTATGCACTTTCATTTTTTTTTTAAGCAATTTATCATATCATTATTTTTCATTTGAATTTGTGTAATACAGTCTTGATAATTTTACCATGTTAAATTATCGTGCTTGAAATTTATAGAATTTAATCGTATGAACTGGATTACTTGTTAATTAATAAAGTAAACAGGGTTTTACATGTCATGTACTTTTGGACATGGAAATAAACATCCCCAAGTCACTTAAATAAAATGCTGAATAACTGATAGAATGTATGACGTAGATCCATCTGCAATAAAGAACAAAAGATTTTGTTTTATTAAATGTTAATTTTTAACTTTGTTAACTTTAATAGTGAAAAATCTCTTGACCTCTTTGTGTGGTTACGAAGTTTGCTGCTTGGGAGTGGAAAATGGAGGCATGGGTATGATTAACATACACTAATTTATTAACAGCAAAAGAATTAAGCTGCTATGCCAAATTTTACATTTAAAATAAAGTTCCCGAAATAATCGAATTCACATTAAAAACATTTTGAATAATTTTGACGAAATTTACACTACGACACAAGTGCTCTAATGTATCAAATCTAAATTTGAATATATTACCAAATTTTTACAAAATATTTATCCAATCATGGTCAAAATTACAGTAACTTATTCAATTGTGTAATGACATTGATTCCTTTCTAAAAAAAAAAACCAAAAAAAACCCCAGAATATTTTGTAACTCTTCAATAACTTTTAAAAACAAACCAATAATGTTTATTTCGTTTCTGCAAAGTAATTTACAACGATAAACGATATTTGGGATTCAAATAATACAAATTTTAAAAAGTTTTAATGATATATACAATTTATTAATCGATAGGAGAAACTGTATCTCAGAGTTTTCTGGGATAAAAAAAAAGCAATCACCGAAAAGTTCATAAAAGTATTAAAAGGAGAAACTGAAATAGTACTAGAACGTAGAATTACCTTTAACATAAACGATAAGCTACAATTTTTAAATGAGTAAAATACAAGAATATCATCTGATAAATTGAAAATAATAATAATTCAAGGAATCTTTAAGCAAAATATAAAACCAAAATGTCAGATTAAATGGGAAGAACAGTACGGGGGTAATATTGATTGGACAAAATAAAAGAAAATCAAAGTTACTAATAAGGTCAAATAATTACAATGGAAATGTCTCCATAATATAATTTGTACAGAACATAGATTGAAAAAAAATGAATCTGTCAAAATGCCATCTCTGCCAAACAAGAAACAAATGATGAAACGATGCAGTGTCTGTTTTTTAAATGTGAAAAAAGTTATAAAAGAAATAGAAGCAATATTTAATAGATCTAGATTAACAGCTAATATAGAAATCAAGGAATCAAATATTATGTCAGGACTATATGGTGGTGAGGATTTAGACGCTATTTTTAATATTATAATATGCATCTCAAAGTGGGAAATATGGAAAATACGTAATATGGTGAAATATAACCAATCCCGAATTGAAGAGCAAACAATTTTCAATACTTGGGAAAAAAATTAAAAATAAATTACCAATGCATAATACAAACTTCCCATATTAATGAAATTTATAAAAACAAATTGGAACTTAATCGGAATGACATATAATCATATATTATTTATCAACATAATGCTAATACATGGTAATAATTGTATCTTCTAATTGTATATATACAGTCTGACAAAAGTTAAGCACCACCTGACTTGTTTCAATAATATCTTTTCTAATAATGAACTTATTTCAAATCGGTTTGCTGTTTTCGTTACCTGTACACACATACTTACTTACCTTTGAAACAGGTTATTGATCGATTTTTATTTATATGTATATGACAGGGTGTGTAAAGTGCCACGTGTACTTTTCAATATTTGTGTTTGCGAACGAAAGCTGAGTTTTTTTGTGTAGAGTTTTAAGTTTCATTTTCTATTGGTTTGGTATGGTGCGGTGAAAATTAACCATAACAGAAAGGTGGCAAGCTGTTGGCATGCATAACAGTGATTTTAGCCATAGAAGGGTGGCAGACCACTTCAGGGTTAACCATTCCATCATTGTACGACTGATGCAGCGTTTTCGTCAAACGGGGAATGTTACTGACCGTCCACGTGCAGATAGACCTCGCAAAACGAGAGCTGACCGGCTCATATCCAGACGGGCGCGGCAACGGTTCTTCAGTACAGCTGGTGCACTTCGCGGTAATTTAGCGTTTGGAGGCCACAATAGCACATGCACTGTAATCAGACGCCTCCACCATCAGGGAATGCGAGCGCGACGACCCATAAAACGTCCACAGTTGACATTACGTCATCGCCATGCTCGATTTGATTGGTCACATGGTCATTTGGGGTGGACTATTCGCACATGGAGACGGGTCCACTGGTCTGATGAAAGGCGTTTTTTGTTACGCCCTACCGACGGTCGTGACACTTCATTTCTGGACAACCACATTTTGGGCACACCTGCTTTTGGGGATGGGGTGTAACTGTCTGGGGTTGTTTTTCCTTTGACTGTAAGTTGGACTTGTACGTTCTTGATGGTAATCTGACAGGCCAAAAATACCGTGACAATGTGCTGGCTCCACGCGTAGTCCCCCATTTCGACAATCAGGTGTTGGCTGACAGGCCAATGTTCATGGATGACAACGCTAGGCCACATAGAGCCCGAACTGTACAACATTTGTTACAGCAAGAGGCTGTTCAGACAATTCCATGGCCTGCGATGTCGCCAGACATGAACCCTATAGAGCATATATGGGACTTGATTGGCCGAAAAATTAACCAACGCAATCCAAAATATTGACGAATTAAGAACTGCTATCTTACAGGAGTGGCAACAGTTCCCCCTAGAACGGCTTAGGCATCTTGTGTGAAGCATTACGAGGCGTGTTACAGAACTTCACAACAAACGCGGTGGATATACTCGTTATTGATTTTTATGCCTTACACATACACACAATAGATGCATTTAAAAGTTCTTAAAATCTGAAGACTCTGCATTTTAATGCAATGTTAAAAACTTCAATCACAGACAAACTGGTTTTACGTTTTTCCAGCGCCTGTTTTGAACCCCATTTTTGCCACGTCATAGTCACGTCTTTCAGGATGATAAATACTTCTTAGATTGGTAATTTTAGAGCCCTTGGTGTAGTCTATTAAGAAGTGGAAGAAAAATTGTGATATCTATTTGATTGTTTTAACAGTATTGATGTAAAAACAATATATCGATAAAAATATTGGGTGGTGCTTAACTTTTGTCAGCGTGTATATAAATATTATACATTTACTCTTATTGGCTAGTATGAGGATAATAGCAAGTCTATTTTTCCCGAGGCCCAACCGAGGGCAATAGTTGGTGTCGAGAGAAACAATCAATTGGTTGTTAACTGAATATCCAATCAATAAGTGTTTTATTATTCTGACCATCATTGGAAACTAAGCTGTTTGACATAATTGTGGATTATATATAAGGATAGGAAAAATCCCGAGAATTTGGAATTCCCATTGCCGTCCACCGTGATTCCTCAAATGAATCAAGATAATCAAAAATTCCGGGTAGATATATATCGTGTCTCCGGTGAATAGTTTTTGACTATTCACCGGTGAATAGTTCATTACACATTTTACCAGTAAATAGAATATTTATGAAAATATCTTTTTAATAGGAAGACTGAGGTATAAAAATGTATTCTATCGATAATTTGAACATTTTTTTCAGATATGAGTTGGTTCTTGAAAACTACTCCATATCCCAAGCAACTATAAAGATACAAAACGTCGAAAGTCTTTTCAAACCTACGTTGTGTTCGCGTTCCTGTCTGACAAAATGTGTATCTCGTGTGTCGATTATTTAAACATATACGGGCTTCTGTGATTTCGTTCGCTATGAGGATTCTGTTTACGTTTGCTAAGAATAAAATCTCATTTCAGTATTCTCTAGGACGGGTTCAACAGTACCGTTGACGAAATGCCAGAACATATTGTCATGGGACAACACATGTACACACTCAATTCAGGCCGACCTCAGAGCATTTTCCATGATTGAACCATGGCACCATGACGAGGATTTCATGGATGAGGTCTGCAGGTAAGATAATAGTTGACAGCTGCCATTCAATATTGACGGAATTCAGGCTTCTTATTTAATTTTCAACAATATTTCAGTTATATTGTGGCGGTCCCAGAATAAACCACCAAAGAGTCGCAAGTCAATGACAAACTGGGTTCGAACTTGCAACTTTAGTGGTAACAGGTACAGATTGCACAGGTAGTTGTAAATCCAACTACCATACGATCAAAATGTAAAGGTCCAGTTCAATGCCCTACACATCATGTTCTTAGTCTTCTATCTTCGTTAGATAATATACTGATACAAATAAAATTTGAATATATATTATTTAATATTCAGACACACAAAAATATTAATTATAAAAATACAAGTAATACACATGTTGGTTTGAGGCGAGAGGTATTTTTTCTTTTGTTAATACTAGTGGAATCGTTCCCTACCACTGTAAAAACTTTCTTTATATAAAAATATTGATAATAAAGTATTACATTATAATCTTGTGCGAAGCATGACGCTGCTCATTTAGAGAACTTCACAATAAACGCCGTGGATATACTCGTTATTGATTTTTATGCCTTACATATACGCACAATAGATGCATTTAAAAGTTCTTTTTACTGCAATGTTAAAAACTTCCATCAAAGTCAAAATGGTTTTACGTTTTTCCAGCGCCTGTTTTGAACCCCATTTTTGACACGTCATAGTCACGTTTTTCTGGATGATAAATGCTTCGTAGATTGGTAATTTTAGAGCCCTTGGTGTAGTCTTTTAAGAAGTGTAAGAAAAATGGTGATATCTATTTTATTGTTTTTACAGAATTGATGTAAAAAAAAATATATATTAAGATGAAATTTAAAAACAAATGAATATAAAGGATGTTTAAGCTGACTTAAGCTAGAATAATGTAGTACATATAGACCCTTAATGTGCAACCAGGCGATTTTTTAATAAACATTATTATGATGTAAAAAGAAATGCTAAATTTTTCAAAAAGTATATTAAATAAAGGAAATTAATAATAAACATTTTCATATACTTGCTCAAGATATGTTTAATTTTGCATATGTCATAAATTCGAAATGCAACAATTCATATCTCCAGGGGGTGTAATAACCTGATCCGTATTACATGGGGGGTGTAATAATGTGTGCCGTATTACATGGGGGGTGAGATATGGATTTTTCAAAATGGCGGCCGGAAATTTTGCATCAAATCGAGTACATTTTATTTAGATTTTCACAATTATTTTGTCTTTCATTTTGGAAAAAATATGTTTTCCTTCCAAAATTCACGTTTTGCGGTCCGATCAGTTTTCGTTATTAATGTATCGTTGTTTACTTTCGTCGTCTGTTACTGTCAAAATGGATTACCAAGAAAACCTGGAAAATGCTCGTTATGCAACGAATGAGAACACTCCTTTATGAACCAAATATTGAATCATATTGTGTTGTATTAAAAGTGTAACTGTATAAGGATTATGACTCTAAATACATATAAAACGTAGATATAATATGACCTTGCATCACGATCAGCTCTCACAAATATGAAGAAAGACGCATTGACTTAAATAATCTGTCAGCAAAAACTATCATTGCATTTTGTTTCGAAAAAAAAAATAAAAATGAATGAATTCAGTTGTATTTAACTTGTGTATATTCTCAAAATGTTTTTATTATAGAAAATTATTTTGAAATTATAGAGTAAAAATACATTAAATTATGTTTTATTGATACATAAATTATCAAAATCGGACATGAAATATATAGGGAATATTGGAATCGTACGAATACTTTTGTCCACAGTCTGTATATGATAAATAGGTTGTGATATGGTATTTTTCATATTACATGCCATATCAACCCTCGACCCATATTAGCCTTCGGCCCTTGGGCTAATATGGAGGTCTCGGGTTGATATGACATGTAATATTAAAAATGCCATATAATAATCTATAATTATTACTTAATAAATTAAGAAAAATCAAGGAATCAAGATAAAACTTCTTAAAACAATAAATTATTATTACTTAAGCTAAGATTAAGAGAAATGGCAATATTTACCATAGGTCAGTATATCCGATTCATGTTCATAGAGCAAACCCAATTTTTTTTTAAATATAGTAATTAATTCTGGTATAATACAGTAATTAATTATCGTTTAATATAGTAATTAATTCTGGTATAATAGGGTAATTACTTATGGTATAATATAGTAATTAATTCTGGTATAATATAGTAAATAATTATCATATAATATAGTAATTAATTCTGGTGTAATATAGTCATTCTGGTATAATATAGTATTTAATTCTAGTATATTATATTAATTAATTCTGGTATAATAGGGTAATTACTTATGGTATAATATAGTAATTAATTCTGATATAATATAGTAATTAATTATCATATAATATAGTAATTAATTCTAGTATAATATAGTAATTAATTCTGGTGTAATATAGTCATTCTGGTATAATATAGTATTTAATTCTAGTATATTATATTAATTAATTCTGGTATAGTATAGTAATTCATTCTGGTATAATGTAGTAATTGATTCTTGTATAATATAGTATGTAATTCCGGTATACATTGTAATACATTAATTAATTCTTGCATAATATAGTAACTAATTCTTGTTGAGGGGCTCGGGTGGCTCAATGAGTTAGGTCGTTGGATCTATTAGCTCATACAAGCCTATCACCAATACGGCGTGGGTGCGCGCCCAGCTTTGTAAATTACAAAAAGGTGCACTCAACTCTCAAATGATAAAGTTTTCCAGTTGCTTGCCCAGGGTGGTTCTCTCCGGGTACTTCGGCTTCCTCCACCACTAAAACTGGTCGCCATGATAGAGCTGAAATATTGCTGAAAGTGACGTTAAACACCAAAAATCAAATCAACTCTTGTTGAATATAGTAATTAATTCTGGTATAATATAGTTATTAATTCTGGTATAATACATTAATTAATTCTTGTATAATATAGTAATTAATGATTAGCAGTTTTTTTTCAAGAAGTCGCATATTCGCCAGTATAAAAGGATATGAATTTGAAAAGCGCGCAGTGCAGTTTCCAATCTCTTCTGTTTGCACAGCTCCTCGATCCCAACCTCAAATAGTTCCCCAGACACAAGCTAGTTCAGGCAGAATAAGACAATTTAACAGGAACGAATCGTACGTTATATTGTAGCCAAAACAGCGGTATAATAATTAAATGAATTTACCTGGCGCTGTGCAGCATCGGACTGTTGCCAATTTACCAACAATATGCCAACCGCCGACGTAAGAAAATTTTCCACAATCCATTAACATGTCCAGATTCCTATCTGAAATATAATCAATGTGCTTATATCTGTCGATACATGAATATGCATGTAAATTATGAATAGAAAAACAATTGTATGTATAACGAATAAACAGTAGAAAAAACCTAAGGATAAATAAAAATGTACAGTCCAGATGCAAAGGTAATATAGGACACAAGACACAGAACGAAGACAAACAAACAAACACACAAACAAACAAGGAATAACACTAAACCAAAACAAACACACACAAAAAACCCACACGAATTGAAATATGACTACGTTCACAATAATCATGATAAGTCTTATAGAAGTCTTTAACCAAAGAGTTCACCTTTTTCGAAAATGAATGTTATGTCCACGTTTTCTTTCGTGATTTTCAGCTGTTATTACGGTTGTTTTCTTGTGCATTGTGTATCCATGACAATGCTGATTTATTGCTGCTTAACGTCCGGCGAGCAGTATTACAGTAATAGTCAGGACGAGAACAAGTTTAACTATATATCAATACTGCCACGACAACACATGTCGACCTTAGTGACGCCGCACCTTCCAATTGCATAACGCAAAAACTAAGTCTACCCCTTGATGACGAGACTCAACATAATTGTCAAATGCCTAATGTTTGATTTCATTTTCCTACATTTTTTTTTAAATGTTTCGTGTGTTTTTTAGCCTAATATCTAGCTGAAAAAATAAATTGCCTTGAGGCCTGATTTTTGTGGTGCCCCCTTCCCCTTGATGCCCTAAGCACGTTCTTATTTTGCCTAAGGATTAATTCAGCCCTGCATGACAAAATCGATGAGGACCCTTTCGTGAATTGAAATTTCCATCACAAGCTATGTTTATTTAAAACAAATATACAGTTGGGTGGAGAAGATTCGTATATCCTAATATTTTAATTGCTACTGTTAAGTTGCAAACTAATTCTGTGTTGGAAATTATGCATTTTATCAGATTGAGTAAGTAAATATTGTTGTTTGTTTACAAGAACATATTTATTCAGGTATATTTTGGCGGGAACAAGTTACTGTTTGATGAGGGTCCTTTCCTCATTCATGACTTATCACCTTGTTGGTAACTAAATTAACACTAGTGGAACTGTAACCTGGTGCACCTGAGTTCACCTCCTGTTTTTAGTGGGGTTGGTGTTACTCGATCTTTAGTTTTATGTGTGTGTTTTGTAGATCAATCGCAACCATACGTGTATTATTGACATTTGATTAATTTTATGTTAAGTTTGATGATACCATATTGGTAACCAGAAAAAGTTGGTAAAATATTAGATTACAAAAACTTACGGATGTTATGACACATTACCGTCTTTCCTGTAGCCGGTCCTGGTTTACAGCTATATCTAGTGCGATCAGGAAACACTTTATCATGCGCGTAGCCGTCTGAACAGAATCTGGCGTCGGCTTGCTTCTGAACAGATACTAACACTGTCTTTGTGATAAGCAGCAGTGTTGCAAGCATAACAAACCAACCTAGCGTATTCATGTTTATCTAAAATGATAGAGATGATTATGAATGCATCAGGTATGGAAACACTTTAAAATCAGTATTTGTTCTGTCTACAAAGATGGACCTCCAGTGTAGCTTCGCTCCATAAGCCTGACAACACAGATATGAATTAGAGCGTGTTAAAATCCTCAAAGGAGAGCACGTCCTATGGTAATGTATTAGTCTCACAACTATGAAAAGGAAGGTTAAACAATTCCACCAATATCAACAACGAGAACAATTGCAATTACCTCTCACCTCACAAAAATGTGACGGAGTTAACACAGATTAATATTATCCTAGCCCTCCCTTTATATAAGTTATATATGCTATGGAGTTATCGTTGATATTAAAATCTTAATATTGGAAAGAAATTTGAGTTCAAAACCTCATTGGAATTTGGCATGTGGCTTAAAAGTAAATGCCAGTATGGCTTAACCAATCAGGCATCTACATGAAATGAAGAGATGAAGTACAAATACAAATGGTCGTGATCATAAGGTAGTTGGGTTTAAAATTACCTATGCTTTCAGTTCCTATCACCACTAAAATTGCTAGGGAAAATCCCATTCATGGCGAGGTGAACTTGTTACATCTTTATGTGACAGAGTTTGCCAGTGACTTAAGACAGGTCAGTGTTTTACCCGGGTACACCGCTTTCCCCTCTCAATCAAAACTGACCGCCACGATATTACTGAAATATTGTTTAACGTGGTCTTAAACACCATAATCCTGACAAATGCAATACTAAATATAGTCACTTATATGGTTTCCGTAACTCTCTCTATATATATTTTTTTATGTCTACTTCAGAAAAAAATATATGTGTTTGACGTAATCTTGAACTAACTGATGATTAAATCTGACTATATTTTATAGTTATACACCAATTGGTGATACATTATGTTTGTGCATGTAGTAGTTTTATTTAATTCACCGGTCACATAAAAACATATATATATATATTTCCTTATTATGTATTGACTTTTTCTATAATTTAAAAAAAAATCTCTGGGAATAATATGTCTTTGACTTAAAGTTGAACAAAATGACGGTTAAATATGACTGTGTTTTTACTACTTACTCACCAGTACATTATTTTTGTGTGTTCAGTAATTTGTGTTACTAAAATTAAAATGTCAAATAAGATAAACTATATTTCCATATTAGCTATACAAAGATTATTTTAAAATATATTTTTATGTTAAAACCAACACAGTTGTTTATTATCAGTTACGTCAATGTTTGTATGAAACGCGTTTATCCTCACAAAACAAACAATAACATCCTGTTCCGTCACCGAAAAATTCCAGAAAGTAAATTTTTCGTCCTATGATCGAGTTTACGATGATCGAATTAGGCATTTAAATCACCACCGGTCATTAATTGTGCTGTCAACAAAAGTAAACAATTTGCCATTCTGAAAATTTGAATTTTCACAAGAAAATCGATGCCACGACTCCGCCAAAATGATCGTGAGCGAGCGGGGTATAGTTCAGGCTGGAATGACTCACCAGACCACTTTAATCTGTCTAGAATAGCCATTCCAATGTGGCTAATGATTCGTCTTCGACGAACAGGTAGGACGAATGCCAGACATAGTAACGACAGGACGTGTGTGACGTCACAACGTCAAGAGACATTTACGCATTATTCACCTCCGGAAACTGCCCGTAGAACACCTGTTCTAGCAACCATCCGAATTTCGGGTCAAACCGTTCTCAAAAGACTACGTAAATTTGAACTCCGAGAGAGGCGTCCGGTGATAAGACCAATCCTTAAGCAACGCCATAAGACTTCGAGACAAGCCTGGGCTCGTGCACGCAGTCGTTGGAGGTTTCACACCTGGCAACACATCCTATTTAGTGATGAATCCCGATTTTCACTTTTAGCGATGGACTCGTGTATACTGCAGGATTTTGGAACGTTTTACGGACCAGTGTGTGTAAGAGTCCGCCCGTTTTGGAGGCGGAAGTGTTATGGTTTGGGTTGGAATTTGTCATGATGGTTGCCCTCAGCTCAACATTGTTCAAGGAACATTGACTGCCGTAAAATACAGAGACGATATTCTTGATCATATCGTTCTGCCCTTTTCTACAACATCAAAACTTTGATCACTTCTTTCAACATGGCAATGCATGATGTCACTTGGCTCGTGTTTGTCAAGACATTCTGAAACAGAATTGCATCCGTGTTCTTCCTTGGCTGGCCTTATCACTGGATCTGTCACCAATTGAACATTTATGGGATGAACTCGGTAGACGTGTTCGCCACCGTTAAAATACACCGGAAACACTACAGGAGCTGCGTGAATCATTTGTGCACGAGAGAAACAACATCCTACAAGCCTTTATCCAACAATTGACTGGTTCTGTGCGTCGAAAATGCTAAGCTGTGGTTGCTGCAAGAGGTGGTCTGAACTCCGCAAACCTTCATAATGCATGAGAAATTCGGTCTGTCCATACTTTGGTCTGATGATATTGAGACATTTTGTTGATATTGCCTTATTTGTTATGCCCATATGAATCTAAATTTTAAGATTTTTGTCGACTTTCGTTTTCTATGTAAAAAATATTGGACATCAAATCCTTGTATAGTTTCTTTTGTTGACTAATATATAATTTATATGTCAGATAGCAAAAACATATCAATATTCCCCAGGGCCGCCTTGGTCGTGATCGTATGGTAGTTGAATTTACAACTATCTGTGCAATCAGTGCCTATTACCACTAAAGTTGTGAGTTCGAACCCCGTTCAATACCAGGTGTACGCAATATAACATTATGTGATAAAGCTTGTCAGTGACGTTCCACAGGTCGGTGGTTTTTTCCAGTCACCTCCACCAATAAAACTAACCGCCACGATATACCTGAAATATTGTTGAAAGTAGCGTTAAACACCATAAAAAAATCAATATTCCTAACAAAAAAAATTCCTAGGATATAGAAATGGAATTCTGTAACTTTCTAGTATCACATACATAATGGTCGTGATACACTTTAGTAGTTTCAGACGTAATAAGGCTAACCCATATTGCCGGTGTTTTCTGGCTCCAAGTTCAAAAGGTTTTCCGTCGTGAACGTACATCATGTTTACGTTTATTTCGAGATCGGTTAGAAAATCTGAATATAACTACAAATATACCCCCCACACTGTTCTATAACGTTGAAAAACGAAAGATGAATTGGCAATAAATCTCGATTTCGCACCTAATGGACGCACAAAAAAACAAGAATTTCATCTTATTATTGCCTAATGATCATGTCAGTGTAACAGATGTAAATTAAAAAATAATGGCTAATTATGTGTGATTTTTTATTACTGTATCACAAAGTTTTAATTAAAAAAATGTAGTCGTAGTCAAAAATCACTATGGTAACACCAACTATACAAACCAATATGGGGCCGTCATGGTGATCGTGATCGTCTGGTAGTTCGATTTGCAACTACCTATCCAATCAGTGCCTATCATCACTGAGTTTGTGAGTTAGAATCCCGCTCAGGGCGAGGTGTACTCGATACAACATTATGTGATAAAGTTTGGCATTGGCTTGTGACAGGCCGGTAGTATTTCCCAGTACCCCAGTTTCCTCCACTAATAAACATGTTTGCCACGATATCACTGAAATATTGTTGAAAGTGACGTTAAACAGTTTAACCTCAATTCCTTTAAAACCATTCTTCAGTCAAATCTTAGACGCCTACACAAACGAAAGTGCATTGATAGCAGACGATAGAAATATATGGCTACAGTTCACCTGCTAATTGGAATCCCACTCTCCTGTCTATTATATCTAGATTCTAGAACCAAAAGAAACAATACGAAAACACAATTTCTCGACAACTCGCTCGACTAGAACCTAATAAAAATGAGCATACCTGACTGACTAATAGCTAAGAGGGTACGAAATTAATGGTCGCAGTTAGACACCAGAAGAAAAACATCAAAAGGTAGTTACAATTACATTTTAAATAACCAAGTACAATAAGTACATCTGATTTTTCAGCAGATGATTATGGAAGTGATTTTATTGCATAACATATTATGGCGGCTAGACATGGCTATGTATAGGATAGTTTTGTGAATAAGATTGATCAAAGTGAAAGACTTAAACGTGTGGGCATTTTTGAAAAACAAATCACTTAAAACGTTTTTAAAATATAAATCATGTCCACGATTTAAATTCAATGTACTATCGGTAACAAAATATATGTTATTTTAACAGAATTTAGGAACGAAAGGCATGAACAAGTTTTCTTGTAGCATGTAAGTTTAATCTTAAGTCATGTTCACAAATGATGCCGTAAAACAAAGTTTAATCGGATGAATTCTTTTGTCCGCTGTCTGAAAAGTGGTCGTATTAACATCAACGTAAAATATGTACGGCTAGCCTTAAACTTTAGGCGAATTATAGCTAGCCTTCAAGAGGTATGTCTAGCCATAACATGTTTATGCAATAAAACCACGCCATACTCATCTGCTGAAAAGCAATATAAATTATCGTATGCCGTAGCCCGTAAGCTGAAATTATGGTTTTCCAGAAGTGGTTATGGAAAATTACAGATTACGCCTACAACCGATTCTGATCAATGGAGTTACATGAATAAGTTGATCTGTAATTCAAATGACTAGTACCTTATTGACTGACAGAGTGGTGTTTTACGCCAATCTTATTTCAGCTGCATAGCATCATGAACAACGTTGTTTTACATTCAATAATCTTTAAAATAAAAGGGTTTCAGGTTTTACAACTATCAGTTGCCAACAGACAAGAAAGAACCTTATAATTAAATCAAAAATAATAAATTTAACGTCATCCTATTAAGTATTCCCATACTAACATTCTTGTATTTAACTAGATTTAGACCACATATGCATTACATTACTCACATGTTTGTTTCCAACTATATGTTGACCACCTTTGCGCTCCCTTTACTTATATCCTTGTATCCAACTAGATGTAGGCCACCTATGCGTTCATTTACTTATATTCGTGTATCTAACTAGATTTAAACGCCATTTGCCTGACGTTGTACAACATCAAATGTCGAGATACGTAGACATCTATCAAGTGCATTGTAATTTTATTCATGCACTTGATCAATCATCATTACATTTATTTTTAAATTTGACTTTGTTCACTAGCGATTGTTGGTGTTTTGTCAACATGACAATTATCCATTTAAAATGCCAAACAAATACTTGATGATACCAAAAACGGTAATTTGAAGCCGTAAATCAAAGAACATACATTACAATAGCTGAAAAGAATAAAAAGAGCAAAACAAAACAAAAAACACAATGATCCACAAAACAGTACTAAGAAAACTGAAGATCCTACAAGACGAATTTCCTTTATAACAGTGGGGGCGGACAGGGTGGTGACTACGACAAACAGAACATATCGTGATCATTCTCACTTATCTACGTGTCTACCCGAGGGCATTTAAATTGTACCACGTTAAAGCAATTCTGTTCAGTATTGCTGAAGGGCGACACTGTTAACAATTTCAACGGACAGTATACAGAAACTTCGTGGATTGGAACCAAAGGATGATATATTGAATAGGAATTCAATGTCATATGAACGGAATCGAACTACTATATACCCGGATGTAAAAGACCATTCATTTCAAGGGATTTAACTGTGAACATCCTGGCCAGTTGTAATCTTTGTAAAGTTGATTTTGTAATTGTATATTACTATTAAGTATTTTTTGTTCTTTTATTATAGTATGGAAACTTCATTTATTGGTGGGTTGTTTCTTTCTGTTACTGATTGATTGGTGTTTAACGTCCAGCGAGCAATTTTTCAGCTATGTTCAGGATGAGAACATTTAAAAATTTAAACGCCACGGGACTGGAATCAAGGAAAGGTGATGGGTAGGGACGGATAATTTAGCCAGTGCAACAGGTCTACTATGGACCACTCACCATGAGCTGTTACACTGGGTTCTTTAACGTGCGAAGAGGGTGGCAATCTCTCAACACGGAACCTCGGTTTTATTTACGTCTCATCCGAAGGACGGGTTGGTTGTCAATTTATACATCCCGCACAACCGACGGATGCACCTTCAAGCAGAAGCTCTCGGTCTCATTTCTATACCCCGGGGTTCCCGCGGGGTTGATCCCTTTTAGAGAACTAGTGCCTCTAGGGGGGAGAAACCTGGTGCCTATTTTACCCCCGGCACACCCTCTGCGAGGGGGTTGTACAAATAAAAGAAACATTAAAAAGATAAAAACCATACATCTAGAACATATGTTATATAACTATATTTTTGTATATAAATTAATTTCTTTTAAAAATTGCAAAATTGTGTTGCCTGCGACATTTGTAAATACATTAGATAAACTGTTTGCATTGTAGAATGTCTCCCGAACATCGGCAACATTCACACAATCAATCAAAACATGTGTTAATGAAAAATTAGAATCACACGGAATACATTCCGGTCGTTCCTCATTATTTAACAAATAGCTATGAGTAAGTCTACTATAGCTATGACCTATACGACATCTGGTCAAGACTACCTGTTCCTTCCGAATGCATTTCGTGTAATTTGTTATGAATTTGCTGGTCTCAGCTATCTTGTCAACGTTTTAAAATATATTTCACTATAAAAGGTTTAAAATCTGTATAAGGAATATAACAATTAGATACAGGATCATCCAATGCGTTCTTGGCTTCCCCGTCAACGACTGTGTTCCATGGATACCTATATGACTAGGGATCCATGTGAAAATTACATGTTTACCAATAGCAACAAGGCTTTTATAAATTTCAACAATTTCTAAAATAAAAGGGTTTTGAGCTTTACAATGAATATAGCTGAACAATTGCTCGCTGGACGTTAAACATCAATCAAACAATCGATCAATCAATCAATTGCCAACAGGCAAGAAAGAGAATCGGAACAGATCATGAATTTACTCTTTTCAGAAGAGGCAACGAACTTCAAAGCAAGAAGTATTGCATTAGCTTCTGCACTGAAGATCGAACTGGCAGATGGTATTCGAGCAGAGTAGACCTCCTGTCCAAAAACAGCTGCCGACGTTACTCTATCACCATCCTTTGAACCATCAGTATATATTGCGGAGTATTCAGATGTTACCGATCTAATTTCAGAATATTCTACAAAAAACATAGATAAAAATGAGTAATAAGTAGATTTTAGACATGAGACAATGCGAGTTTGTAAATTCACGATATTCACGTTCAACGTATTTTGTATATGCAATGATTCACAACATAATTGTGTTGTTTCCATCCTTTTGATCTGTGAGACGTTAGGTAAGTTTTATTGTTCCTACTGATAATCACACCCATTCATTAGGAGCTTTTTATGAAATTTGTGCTGATTTGGGGTGTCGTTTTTATCTGCTATAGACATGGATGTAATACCAATAGACGTTAGAGAATACCGAAGGGGCAATCACAAATGGACAATCCAGAGAAACTGTCAACATGGGGTACACAAGACGAAGAAAAACAAAACAAAAACAATAAGTGTTGGACACCACGTTTGCGCAAGAAAACACACATAACGTTGATAAGCCATGAAACCTACTACAAACCACTGGAGGTAAAGACGAACCGAACATTGTTTTTAATACCAAAACAATAATGCTTGTATTTCAGATATTACAATACATACACAACATGATGATCTTTTTGTAGCAAATACCCATCTACCAACTGTGGCTATGGACTGTTATAGAGCGCTTTCTTTTTGTGCACACGGTTCTGATAATTTGTTTTAAGAAAATTGATTGATTGATTGATGTTTAATGTCCAGCGAGCAATTGTTCAATTATATTCAGGACGAGAATAATTTAAACGCCACGAGACTCGAAACAAGGAAATGTGATGGGTAAGGACGGAAAATTTTGCCAGTGCAACAGGTCTTCTATGGACCACTCATCATGAGCATAATGCTCATAGTGAGCTGTTACACTGGGTTCTTTAACGTGCGAAGAGGGTGGCAACCTCTCAACACGGGACCTCGCTTTTATTTACGTCTCATCCGTTGATTGATTGATTGAGACGTCGCATCCGAAGAACGGGTTGGTTGTCTATTTATACATCCCGCACAACCGACGGACGCCCCTTCAAGCCGAAGAAGCTCTCGGTCCCATTTCTATACCC